>VYZP01048688.1:0-12238 GCA_013400635.1 Hypocryptadius cinnamomeus | reverse complement strand
TAAAATAAAATAAAATAAAATAAAATAAAATAAAATAAAATAAAATAAAATAAAATAAAATAAAATAAAATAAAATAAAATAAAAAGCTTTGTAAAGCAGGATAAGCAAAGCACCGATCGGTCACGCCAAGGAGCAAAAACCTATCTCTGCTCCGGTATCGCAGCCGCCAGGTGAGCGGGGAGCACAGAGCGCTGCATCTGCCCAGTCCTTCAGGAAGGGACCACTGCGATTTGAAAGAAAAATACGGACGTGGGGGAGCCCAGAAATAAGTAGTAGGCAACGCAGTGGGTAATTTCAGCCAGAAAAGTTTGTGGCTTTTTTTGTTTTTTTTTTTTTTTTTTTTTTTTTANTTTACACATTACTGTGGCAGTACACAAATATTTGCTGGCCTCCAACACATGCAGTAATACAACATTGCATCAAGTTTGAATTTGACCATACATGACTTGGCCTCTACTTCTCAGTATCTCAGTATCTCAGTACAACTGACACTGAACTCACTACATACAACAATTTAACCCATTTCACTAAATCTGAATATTAGGCTGCTTTAAGACTTGGAAAAATGCTACCAATTCATCATCAAAGACAGCAACAAAACTCTCAGACTCCATAACACTTACATGAGCCAAACACATAGTCTACATAAAGCAAAACCATCAGGTTTTTCCAATAATTTATCTAGATTCCTTGGCTTTCTCTATGTGACTTCAAGCCCAGCGTATTATTATACTGTTAACCTTCTGCTCTCCTCTCCAGATACTTGAATGCTATTCCTTTTTCAAGGAGCTGCCAAAGTCATCAATGAAATCCACACTAAAACCTCAAAAAAAACCCCTAACCAACCAAAAAAAAAAAAAAATCAGACAAAAAACCAGGCCTCCACACCACATATAGCACGTTCACCTTCCTTTAAATGTGGTTTGGGACGGCAGAGATGCTTTTACACATAATCAAACACCTCAACAAGGCCTCCTGGAAGGCCACGAACGGCACGACACGGGCAATGCAGTGCGGGCGAGCTGTTTTACGTAACTTTTAAGTCATCTGTCTTACCAGGTCACCCCCAAAACACCCCAAAGGAGCCCATTAGACCACCACCTCGGCAGGTTACTTAGCTACTCCTTCGTCCTTTAGGGCCAGACAAGGAATAACCTCAGACCAACTGCGCATCAGCGCCGGACAGCAATCCCCGAGGGCCCTCACGAGTAGCCCAAGGCTTCCTCTGGTGCTCCCGAGCACTCTCTATGCCCAGGAAGCTCAGCTATCGGGGCCAGGCTCCCGCCGCCGCCGCCGCGGGAAGGCCGGCGAGGCGGCTGTGGAACCGGCACTCGCTGTCCCTGTCAAGGGCATACGGTGCACAGCGGCTCCCCGGCTCCCCCTCTCCCCGTCACGGCCCGCCTCGCTGCCCAGCGCGGGCTGAGGTGAGCAGAGCACCGCAGGCGGGAGGGGGCCAAGAACAGAGCCGACCCCGCCGCCCCCCCAGCGCCCCCGCCNCTTTTTTTTTTTTTTTTTTTTTTTTTTTTTTTAATCGTAAAGCCACAAAGTTTTTGTCATGATCCTCAAAAAGTTCTTCGATCCCCTCTCCCCTTCAATTTTAGCACTCCCTTTAAATGTTTTGTATCCATTCTTCATCATCGTTCGGGGAAGCAATTTTGGCAGAAGCTTGTGCATTCAACATTTCAAAGAAACTGGTTTAGCTCTGGCAGCAATCATTCCTGCATTTAAAAATATTAAAGGAATTTTAAGCTCAAAGTTTGAGATATTCAAAATATACAGACTCTGTAATACAATTTCTGTTACAATGGTTTGTCACATACATACACATACACAGTAATAAGGCTAGTGGAGAAAATCTGCAAAACTCCAACATTATGAACCCACATATTTTCTATTAACATTTTCACTGTAAATGTTATTTTTTACAGGATTATTTGAAGATTACAGTTTGTTATTTGCATTTAATAGTTAAAAATCCAAGTAAGCATATTGGACTTTGGATACTTTTATTTAACAGGAGTAAATGGGGGGAAGTGCTTAGTCAGCACATTTCAGCCACCATGAAATTTGTTATGCATCTCCACCAAGAACAGTCTATTTAATAGAGTATTTCAAGCAATCTTTCCAGGCCAATGGAACAGGAAACATGAGAAAAAAGACAAAAGAGATCATCTCAGTTACACACTGCAGACAATGCATGTGGTTTTTCAATGTGTTTCAAGCATTTGCTTTTCAAATTCTTAATTTGGATGAATAAGAATTTATCCAAAGTCATAATCCAGAGATCGCTACTATTCTCATTCTTTAAATCTCTTTAATCTTACTTTATTTCCCACCTACTAGTAGAATTTAGCCTTTTGGATTTTATTCTGCTGTGTGCATAAAAATTGCTATTTTTAGCTTCAACAATGGGGTTTTAAAACATTGATGCTTTTTCATTAAATAAGCTTAAATCCAAATTAAAACATCTGGACTTCAGATTTCCTGAACTGTTTTTAATGAAGGAATGGAAGCTTCTAAACAACATCTAACAGTTTGGACTTAGGCAGCTTTTTCGTTTTTCCCAAATACACTGTGAAGCATTTGATCATTCCATATTAACGTGCTTTGTTTAATGATAAGATTAGTATTTTCAATACTCCCATGATGCCCAATGTCAGAATTTACTTCAGCTTTTACAACTGACCAACTCTATGACCTTAATGTACACTACAGCCTGTTTTCATATGGTTACTTGTGCATTAAAGCCACACAAATCTCATTGGTATGGGGGGAAAAAAACTGAACACGGGGAAGAGAAAAGTAACTAAAATAAAGTTCTTCTAGATTTCTGGGACAGTAACAGCTTTTCTTTTTTTTTTTTTTCTTTTTATAATTTTCCTAAATTCTGTTTGCTGGGGTTTTTTTTTTTTGACATTTCTAACCAGCTGATACTAATAGGACACTAATTTCAGCAGCCAGTTTCACAAGGAAACATCTTTGTAACCTATTGAAAGAATGCCTTTCTGTATGAGGAGCTTCACATATTAATGGTGTGATTCTTTCTGCCATACAAGGAAAATAATAGCATTATTATTACTTCAAGCAGGTAAACACAGCACTACTTCACACTACCTTGCTATTCTTATTTTTGGGGAAGAGGGTGAAAGAAGATAAGAGAGGGCAAGACAGGGAATAAGTCACTAGCCAGTTTTCCAATCTCCCAAAATTCTGCCATTATCAAAAGAAAAAAAGAAGAATTTGAATTTACCTTTCTGTTAATGTGCTGCATCATCCACTTTCAATTAAGTTAGTGATTAATTACAAGGCTTGCATTAGTAGCAATCAACATATTGGCTCAATCCTTCTGAAATACATTTTTAAGTTACTGTATTACTGTAAGCCTTTAAATCCTACCCGCTTCATAAACAATGACTTCTTAAACCAGTAATTAAAAACTTAAGAGACTTAAAGGGAAGTAGTTTTATAAAGTATGTTTATTTTGCAACTTAATTCTATAATTTTTGACATGTGTTATTAATCAAAGTGTTTTTAAGAAATTTTCAAAGTCCTGCATAGACGCTTTGGCAATCTCTGTACAAAACACCTCATCGGGCAAGGATACCAGCTGATCCAGGGAGATGTAGCTGGGCTGTGCTGGGTCATACTGGGCTCTTCCCAAGAATGCCAGAAACATATGCCTCTCTCTGATTCGTAATAGCTTTGAGTTGAAAACCTAAGAAAGGAAAAAGGGAAAATTTTTTTAGGTTGTCTAAATTTCAGACCCTGAGGCATAAAAAATAAGAGCAATTTTTAGACAAAATGAAGATTTAGGAAGCAAACAAATAATACCCTTGTTTTCCTTTAATTTACGTCAAACACCAGGTAGGTTACATTTATATATAAATTATCTGAACTCTAAATAAATACTTCAATACAATATGCTGACAAACACAACAAAAAACAGGGAGTGATACAAAAAAACCTAATGTGCTTGAGAGTTGTTTCTATATAACAACTATATTTCTTTTGTGTAATCACAGCCAGGAAAGTGGAGGTATTCAGTAACAGGGAGCACTTTCCCTCTAGCATCAGACAGATTCAAATGACCACTGTTACAAGGAAGAAATGAAGAGGTGACCCCATGGCATAATGCAAATAACAAACTGGCACAGTGGCAAGGGCAAAGGTGAGTGGATGTGACTCCTGTCACAATAACGTGGCCAAAAGGCACAGTGTGGTGATTCAAAGCAATCATCTGTCTTCTGCTGCACAGCAATGCCTACCTTCGAAGATACCTGCCACAAAAAATAATCCAGACAGCCAAAGATGAGAACAATGGTAGGGGAAACACAAAAGAAATCAGCAGAGTATTTAAAAAGAGAGGGAAATGGGGAAGATGAGATGCACAGTTAAGTCGTAAAAGCAAAGATCTAAGTTCATTCCAGAGCAGTACAACTGAATAGAGAGAGATGCTATAGAGGCAATCATGACGAAAATATGAATGCTACAGGAAGCAGAGATTTTACTGAAAAAGAGACTCCATTGATGGAAGAAGAGTTCCATGAGGATGCAAACTAATTTGAACAAGGAAGGAAAAACAAAACTACTGTTCCTCCTCTGCCTTCCTTGAATTCCAAAAGGCAGTCAAATACAGGAGAAAAGAAAAAAAAAAAACTTAACCACCATTTATGGAGATAGATGGCAGACTGGTTACAAGAGCAACTGTAACATCAGATAGAATTTGACAAAAAAAAATCCTGTATACTTCCTATTTTCAACATTACTGTCATTCAGGATAAAAGTGAGTACAGATGGAGATAAATATGCATTTGTGAAGGCACAAGTTAAAGGCCCAACCATATACAGACTGATGTGCACTACCTGTATCCTGGAATTCACAGTTTTTGAGGGTGAAAGGGAAGAACAGGAAAGAGAGGGAGAGACTGTGCCAAGAACAAGGAACAGAGGAAACTCTCCACTTACCCTACCAAACAAAAGGAAGAAAAATAATGAGATGGAGCACCATAAAGCCAACCATAAGATACTTGAGAAGAAGTGAGCAAAACTTGGGGTCATTTACAGATCAAGGAGGGCAAAGTGACACAGATGAGCATAAAAGCAAGCGTCCTTGTTAAGTAAAGCTAGATTAAATAAGAAGATAATCAAAATCCTGAGGAATAGTTTTATTCTCCCATGCAATTTTGGCTTTCTAGCCACTTAGATTCTCTATTAGACTTGCTTTAGAAAGAAAATTACTGCCATTCAGAAATTGTAATTTCTGCTTTCATTTTTACCTTGTAACAAGATAGTGCAACTGCATGTAGGCATTGAATGAAGTGACTAACACTTTCAGCTTTTAATTTGTGAGGAAATAGCAGTAATGAGGAGGTACAAAAAAACCCCAAAATAGTAATCAAGAAACGAATCTATTTCAAATCCCGTGGTATTTTAGCAATTGCTGCAGCAATAAGAAGACCAATGATAATCTGATTGTCTAATGGACAGAACCTCTCTTATGTTTACACTGTATTTTCAGATCCTAAAATTTCTAAAGTTTATTTTTTAAGTAGACAAACCTGAAAGAAATGTTTATATTTATATATATAATGTTATCTAATGAACAGATCTTCTGCATAATCTGTCTTCTCTTGCGTCTCTTAGGTAAGATTTCAGGACAAGCAAGTCCCTAAGCAGGCAGTAATCTCTCTTGCATGAACACAGAAGAGATGAGCATGACTACCTCTGTTGAAAACCTTAAATATCACAAGACTGTGGGTAGTGATGTCACATGTGCTAAGGGAAAATAAGCAGCAGTTCCAATCCTCAATAGTTTCTGGATTGCTAATAAAAGTTATCTCAATTAGAGTAAAAGCCACAGGCTAGCTGAAGAATTCACTTATCTTCTGCATAGAGCAAGGCTCCACCTTCAGCACCTTAGTGAAGTGGCTGTGACAAGAGCACCTACAATTTATTCCCAGATTAACAGCTCACCTGAGGAAAGCGAGTAAGCATGTGGTGGGGAATGCCCATTATGTTGTGTAAGTAGTCAAATGTCTGTTTGAGTCTCTTTTTACTTGCAGTTAAAATCTTGGGAGTTTTACACACTATCTGTTGAATTTCATTACGTTGAAAACCGAGTTCAATTTGACAAACCTGAAAAAGAGCACAATTTTATCTTTGCAAGTCAGCTACAGCAAACTTATTTTAATGTGACACTGAAATAAACTAATGCAAAATTCTTTTATCCTTTTTCACACAGCAACAAGAATGCAAACCACAAAAATATATGCCACTTCAGTTCTTCTCAAGTCAGACAATGCAAATTATTTATTTTTCGAGATTAAAGTGCAAATTGTTTATAGAATATCCCCAAAATAAAGATAACTTCTGTGAATGTTATGTATTTTCCAGTTTGTCTGAGATATGAACAAAAAAACCACGTTACCATATGTATGGCAGTTAAAAGAATAAAAATTCTCCACTGAGTCCTTTATAATTTTCAATACCAAGCTGTCAAGTGACTTTCTTCCTGTGGAGCTGCTGAGCTCTGTAAAACACAGCAATCAAATAGCTAAGTGCCTACTTTTGCTAATGTGTTACCTCTTTTGCTAATGTATCCAAGTTACATTTTTATAATAGGGAGTATCATTTCTATAGTCTTCAACTTAAGACTGCTGAACCTAAAAGAGATGTGTAGAATATGTGGTGCATTCAATTTATTCTACAGTTCAATAAAGTCTAAAGTAAGATGTCTTTTTCAGAGACTGCCTTGACTTCAATTATGATTTCCCAAAAGGAAAGCAAAACACATTTTTTCAATAAAATCATGAGCACTCCTCCCAAAGTGCAGAATGGCAAGCAATTCATTGAGTTGTTGAGAAAGAATTCAGCATACAAGAGTGTCTGTTAACTCAGTCATTTCTTCTATCCTCCAGTGACACTTACAAGCAGCTTGTTTTCAGTCAGAAGTGGGTGTGCTAGCCAGTTAGCATAAGCAGACTTTCATATCAAACTAAGGTACTTCAACTGGCAAGAAGGTGGTGGTTTTGTTTGCCCACTTTGATGTGCCAAGACTGCAGCTCTTTTCCAGAACTGCTTGTCGAATATGAAGGTGAGGGCTTAGAATCTGGGTTTTGAATTTACCTTAGGACTTCCAAATCCTTGCAGGGAACTGTTTCTAGAAGCTACTATAATCAGGTCTTTCAAGTCCTCATTTTAACTTTTCTTCTTTATAAATATTTGTGCACCACACAAAATACCAATCAACTGAGACAGCATTCAAATATGAAAATAAGTGTTTGCACATGAGTGGTATCTTCCATGGACCTGGGGTGGCAGGGGTAACTTCCTGCATCAAGATACACAACTGGAGTTAAGACCCCATGTTAAATCACTGCAGAGATAAAGCTGGGCACACTGTAGAGGTAATTGTGGCAAGAATCTTGAGCTTTTATCTTCTACTCTGTGACAAAGAACAGCTCCCTCGACATGATCAGTGAGCTCAAGTGTAAGTTGCTTTGACTGCACTCAGTCTGACAGCAAACAGGTTTAATATTCGATAACTCTCTAGGCCACACATGCCAATATCCTTACTGCAAAAGTCTCAGCAATAGTCAACAAAGTATGTTTTATTCCCACAATAGGCAGTGGTAATGAAAGCTTTGACATGTTTTACCCTGTCAATGAATCTCTAATTGTGCTTGATTAAACCCTCACAGGATGGACTAAGCCATCCCTCAGCACATTAAGTCCATGACTGGTATCTTAGGACAACCAAGATCAGCTACTGTACTTGTTTCTAAATACCAGTCCATTCAGAATGAGGGACACAACCTGATCACTTCTGAACTGTTGGTACATGATTTCACTTTCCATGTACTGTCCTCCCACCACCAGTTTAGGACATACAGGTCTGAACACAGATTCTGAATCCAACCTCCTGAAAAGCTTGAGCTGTTAAGAATTAGTATATTCCAACAGTGGGGACCTAAAAATCCTTCCTTTCTTTCCCTTTCTCACACATTTTAAAAATAGAGGTGCTATGTTGTATTTCTTGGTAGATAAACAAGATAGTCACATAGAAAGAAAGACCTCAAAAACACATTCATTATAATAATGGCTCCCTAGACTGTGGAAACAATGTGTGTTTAAAAGAAAGCACTATTAATTAGAACAGTCTGCTACTTTCCAGTCTCCTCCCTTACCACACACACATTTCAGATTGCAAGATTTCTAGCATTTAATAGTTTCAGAACAGTGAGTCTGTCTGAAAATTATACATTTTGATTTATAGTTATTTGTTATAGAATAATGGAATTTCACAAATTGTTACACTACATCACGCTGTTTGGCCTCGATGGCTTTACAGCACAGTAATTAAAGCAATACACTTATATTTTCAAAAGGGAAAGGAACCCCCATGGGTTTGAAGTTATTTACCCAACAGTTGTTAATAACGACCATCTGCTATCAGACAATAGGTGTCAAATGCACATTTTGGCAGGCTAGTTACCTGCCAGAAGAAAAATAATCAACTGCACATTTCTTGCTCCCAAATACTCACAGACAATCCAAGTTAGCAAAAACCCATAATAATTAAGGGGAGGGAAAAAAAAGACTGAGTATTTTTCTACTCATTAAAAAATGGGCAACCATTTATGTCATCATATAGCAACTTTTGGCAGGAAGGCAATACATCAGAGTAGAAGATAGAATAAGGTAACACTCCATGCATTGAGTAAGCTTGCATGCTGTAGAGGAAAATACATTGTTTAACAGTTATTTTATATTACCACTAAAATTATTTCATTAATTTTTTTCTGTACACAATCCCCTACAAGAATTTTATCTTCTGACAACTCTTAAACTATACATAATACACTTTTAATATCTATTCATATGCTTACCTGAAGATTTTCTTTTACAGGCTCTATTTTGCCAGTTAGTAGCCTTGGAAGACGAATTACCAGATCCTTTGTCTACAATCAGAAAAAAACACTTAAATTAAATGGTTTTATTGAAGGCTTTGAAAGAAAGATCCTATATAAACTTTTTTTTTGCATTTCATTTTGTATTTCATTTTATTTCTACACCAAAGATGAATTTGCATGAAACAGCAGTATGTTAAAATGCAAAACATTACTCAAATATGTTCTTTTGGAAAACAAAAAATAATACAATTGTAAAGTAGACAGGAAGAGGGAGTAAAAGTATGCATCAAAGGGAGAAAGTATGCTCAATTGCCCAATTTCTCTCAGCCATCAAACTGTTTCTTCTCATCTTTTTAAAAAAAGTACACAACACACTACCCGATGGAGGCTACAAAAGGATTTCTTAGTGGCAGTGGAGCTAACTTCTAAATCTGGTTAGACCACAGTGTAACAGCACTACAAGAAATTACTCCACATTCCCTGAAGTGTCTGATTACTTGTCATCCACCCTGAGTACAAGGTGGTGACTAAACCTTTTCCAAGGAGATGTCTCACCTCAAATATGGAAAGGCCAGCAACAGGGAACTGTAGCAGCTATGACTGTTCAGCTAACAGAAGAACCCAAGATTCCACTTGGAATTTGACACTCATTGCAATCCCCACCTACTGTAGGACACAACTAACACTGTCCACTTACTCCAGGTAAGTCCAGCTACTACCTGCCCTGAAGATCCCAAAGCACAGTGCTGAATACCTGCTAAGCATGTAATGAGGTATGCACTCATGAGCAAACACAGAGGTCACTCTTGGCGAGCTGAGCATATGAATTGGCATTTATCTTGATAAGATATTCACAGATTAGACTATTTTTAAAATTACTTAAGTACGTTACTTAAGTATATTACTTACTTATTATTTAAGTATCTTAAAGAGATGAAGAGCACCAAAGAATTTTCCTGAAGTTAAAAGAGCTGCTTGCTGTTTCAGTAATTAATTCAGTCCTCTGACCCACCTCAAATAATAGAACTGGACATACACATGCTTATTTGATAACCTGTAGGAGGTCATCTTCAGAAGCTGTACTTCAGGTCCTCTGAATGTTATGTGTCCATATCACTTCCACAGACAGTTAAAACCATGTTACCCTCCTGTAACTCTCTAGTGACATTACTGATGTTAACACAATGTTTGTTGGTAACCTCCAAACACTTGGAGTATTCATATTGCAAGACCTTACAACTGTCACTAACAAAATACCTGAAGACTTCAGTCTTTACCTTTTTTACACTGAGACCAAGTTCATTTTTGAAGAAACCCAGTCTGTTATCCAGTCTTTCCACTGAAAACAACAGCAAATATGGAGCTCTTGAGACCATCTGAGCAATTTCTGACTTACCAAATTTTTTTGATTTTAGGTAAGCCACTCTAAAAAGAGAACAAAAACAAAATAAAATCCAGTGATGAAAATTATATTGCTTCCATTTACTTAGTGATCACTTAAATTCCTCAGTGATATCTTATAAATGGACAGATGTTCTAGCATTCACATGCAACCCTGCCAAAAATAATTAGGGTGAAATCTGCAGTTATCGTAAAAGCAAAATACCCTCCCTTCCAATTAATTAGAAGTAAAATAAACCTCAGAGCAGAATGCCAATACTGAAGACAGATTTTAATTCCTTCCAGCTGTACTTAAGCAGATAACTATGTTAACCTACAGTTAACTACCAGTCTGTCTCCTAGATTGCAAACACATTAATAGGGTATGGACAAGAAGATATATACAGCCTTTTGCTATTTTAATGAATTCCATTTCTACTGCTGAAAGAACAGAGTACTATACCTCATACATTCCCATTTTGCCAATAGCATTGGAGTAGAAATATCATACAATGATGCTGTGTGTAGAGATATTATTGAAAAAGACATTTCTACATCAGCTGAAGTTGCGTTTGCCACAAACAGGTCCCTCTTTTCAGTCACTGGTCTAACAAGTGAGTAACAAACATCTGGTTGTCAGAAAGCAAGAGGAGTTGACTAACGTTTTGATATTTAACAGAGCTTGTTTTCTTCCTTTCTTTCCAAGTCAAAACTTTTTCCAGACTTTGATTTCAGTGAAAGTGAAATCCTGTTTCAAGTACCACTTGCAGTAGATGATTACCACAGCTCCCAGAAAAAAAGGCTTCAAGAGGGGAAATACAGCACACCAAGTAAAGAGACACAATTAATCCACATACTACCATGTACTAAACAATTAAACTATCATTTGGAGAGGCTTCCTCTGTTTATGGATGAGAGTAGTTGCAATATGAGTTGCAATATGAAGTATTTGTAGTCAGATCAACTTAGAGCATACAAGAATTGGCTTATTTGGTAGTAATTAAGATACTAAATGGGTTGCAGGATATTCTGCAGAAGCAGACATTCAGCAAAAAATGGGCTTTCTTTTAAACCATGTCTTGTGGAGAGAAAAAAAAAATATCTTCCAGTCACTACAACTTCCCTCTTTCCACAAATCCTCAGAAATTAAGTTATCACAAGCCAAAAACTCCCAGATGGAAGATATAAAAACAAGCTCTAGAGGACCAATTCCTAACTGAGCAGGTACCCCAACACAGAAGGTAGCACTCTAGGCTCCAGACAATGACAACGGAACTGGCACAGCTTCCAAGCATCCCAGAAACAGCTAAATGAGCAGATTAAAAATCAGATCTTTTGGCTGTCCTGACACTACTCCTTTTCTGTTAACAAGTCATTAAGATTCACACTTGAAGCCTTTCTTCCTGGAAAGGCATGAAACTTAAAAGAGGAATGGCATGAAACTTAAAAGAGGAATGGCAACATTGTAGTAACCTGACTGTAGAAAATTGAGTATTAAAGGAACACAACTATCCAAACTGGCCAAAGTTTGAGATACATCTGTGAGTGCTGGCACCGAGGTTAGCCCTAGTTCCACTACAGGGCTCAGCAGTTCTATGTAGCATGTTAACACTTTTAAGTCATCATTAACACCAGCATAAAACAAAGCATCTGGTGCAGCTGCAGTACAGACACTGATTTGCAACTGTCAAAATTGTTAGGAATTATGGAATGTTTTGACTTTTACAGTGTTTATCTGAAGTCAAATGCCAAACCTATTGAAATTTGTGTTTTGTTTCCTGGCAACATGGAATCCATAGCAATAACACATTCCAGAGTGATGTAACCAATACCACGTCCATCTGCACTGAACTGTTTATGCAAAGGTGATACTCAGCTTTCAAAAGAAAGCTATTTGAGACACACTTCACAGTCTTTACAGCACACTTACTTTAAAGCCTGCAGG
>VYZP01048687.1:13646-34252 GCA_013400635.1 Hypocryptadius cinnamomeus | reverse complement strand
TGATTTTTTTAAAAACAGCAAAAAAAAAAAAAAAAAAAGAAAAAAAAACCTAATTGAAAATAGCTTTCCTGAAGGTTTAGGATGTGGGAAAAAAGTTCCATGTGTTTGAAAGTCAAACTTTGCTCTACAAATAACCTTAAGAGCGGCCTGTGATTAAATCTTTTGTATATTCAACAACAAACTCATTTTATGCAACCGCAACTATGATAAAATTGAATTAAATGAACCTGCCTCTAAGAAAAGATACTGAATAGCTGAGTAGCACATTATTCAATGAATGGAAAACAGGGAGGCTGGCTGAAACTGCTGGGAAATGGTTTTAACATTCTATCGGGCTAAAGAGCAATTCTGTGAAATCACTGTATTTGTTTCCCCCCTACCTCCCCGCCCTCATTTTTTAAATAGCAGTGCTCTTCATACTGTCAGAATTCAGTGTTGTGACACCCCTACTCAAAAGTTATGACAGCAGTGTAATGACAGCTACTGCCTCTTGAGAATCAATCAGGCAATTAATTTTGTAAATGAAATGCTGATTATACAAAGCTTCACATGAGAGGCCCAGTGATTAAAATCAATTTAACAAATTGTTTCAGGTGGGACTTGATTAATAATTTGCCATAAATGCTGAGGATATATGACCAGCATACCTTTTTGCGTGTGTGTGTGTGTGTGTGTTAATATAAAACTATATATATCGCTGGGAGTGGAAAAAATCTGCAGCTAACTGTATGTACTTTTGGCTTATGACCTAGATGTGATTGGTTATACCTTTTTGTGGGTACTCTGTCATCCCCAGTGTCCTCAATGTCACTTTCTCAGCTAGCATTCTCTCCAGCAATTAAATACATCTAACTTTTAATTTTGTATCTGTGAGTAAAGCCAAGTAGTTGAAAAAGTGTATTCAGATCCATGTGCATATTAAGTTTAGGAAGTTTTTTCTTTAAAATTTAAAGTGGATGTGGGATTTTTTTCCATTTACATCCCTCCCCCTCACTTATATTTAGGACGTTGTGCATTTTCCCCCTCTTACTGCAATACTTCTCTGCAGGCAGCCTTCCTGCAGAGCTCCCCTCGTTCCACTCAGGGCAGTGCTCTATTCCTTGGCTGACAGACACTATTTTTAGTACATCCTTTTCTGTCCATCTAACGCCGTGTTTGTGTAAGAGCTGTACAAAGTAGGTAAGGGAATTTTTTTTCTGAGTTCCAGATGGCAGCCATGCACAGTGAGTGAAGGTGTTTACTTGTCTAGGAAGCTGAGAACCTCATTGCCAGACAAAATAGAGCTAACTGGTATTCTGGGTGGGGCTTTGCTTTTTTAAACTTGGTTTTCTGGGTTTATGAATGGATTTTCTCTTCCTTGTTGAGCCATATTCTTGGCTACTGAGGAGGCCGTAAAGCTTTGAGGGATCCAGTGGTAAGTCTAGCCTGAGAACTTTAGGTTGCTATTTTCCCTTGCTATCTGCCTTGCTCTCCTGCTGGGGGTTGCTGTTTTGACACTTGAAATGCCAGACTGAGAGCTCTGACCGTGCCTGACCATGCTCTTGTGCCAAAGCTGTTGCATTGGTGCAAAACCATCCAACACAGGCAGTTCTAGGTTCAGACTGGGCTGTGGATTGGAGTAGCCAAAGCATGGTCATGACCTGGCAGCACATAGGAGAAGCAGCTGGAATGAGTGACCTGTTGTATAGTGACAGATAGGTTTGCTAGAAGACATTTTAAAGAACCCCTGAATTCTGCTGCACTAGAAATTACTGCAAACTTGGTGAGGAGGGGAGTAGAGTTTCTGTATGCCTGAAGAAAAGTGGGCATCCTTCTTTATAGGGGCATCCAAGTTGGAGAAAACAAATCCAAAGACAGGGCTATAATTCCTGAGTACTTCCCAGAAAAAGTTTGATGTTAGGAAAGTGGGTTACAGGAGAAAACTGAATGTTCAGGTGTGATGAGGACAGATGGCACACATTAAGCTGACTTCATAATAGCCTATTAGCTGTCAGTAGCTGGCAATAACAAAGGCAGTTTGAGGGGCAGTGGTTCTGGGCTGTATATCCATGTGAACTTGTCAGAAACCTAGGATTGTTTTGGCCATCAGCTGTGTTAATGTGTATAATTGCTTCTTGATGTTGTCTTAACCTTTGCATGTACTTGTAGTGACAACTGAAGAGGTTAGTTATGTACACTTCATTAAAACCAGGTTTCTTTTTTTTGCCCTGTTTGTTGTGATTTGTTCATTCAGTTGTTGTTTAGTTTTATCTATATGCAAAATTGTAAATAGAGAATGGCCGATACACAGGCCTTACCTTTTTTGGGTTGTGTGTGTTAAAGAGGACTCAGAAGAAGGCTGAAAACAGTATATCCTTCTACCTCACCCTGCAGAAGCAGTTGCTTGCATAAATTATTTGTAAATGGTCTAGGCAAGTAGTAGTTGATTCTTTGTGGGGCATAGCTTTGATTTTTTTTTTTCTTTCACATTGTTAATTACTTACTTTCTGTTTTGAGTAGGAAATAATCTTTCTGATGTCTCCCTCCAGCTGAAATCAGACAGTATGCAGAGCCTTTAAGACAAGCAAAATGGCTATTTATGTTAAAACTGTGCTAGTGTGTGCTTCTTCATTTACTGGATTTTCTTTCATCATAGGCTTATGTTGAACTCAGCTTTTTGTTTTTGCTTATTACTTATTGTGTTTGTGCAACTGCCTTTTTAAATTAAAATTTTAGTAAAACAGTAAATTTCCTTTTTCAAAAAAATAGAAAGCATGTTTACTAGTCACCTCTCAGACTTTATTATTAATGTTAGAATTTAATGCTGTACATTCATACTTTTTTAATAGTTGCTTGCAACTTTCTTAAATGGATATTGAAACACACTTGACGAGAGTTGTTTTGATACTCCCTCTTTTGTCACGTAAAAATGTTGGCTGGGGCGTCCTTGTACGTGTTCATACAAATGATGACATTATCTAGGAGTGGATTATCTTTTCTGCAATTCCATCCTCAAGCCAGCTGTGTCATTGTATTATAGTGAATACTTGTGATTATCTTCAGCGATAAATTTGTGACTTGGTGCCTGACATAGAGTTGAGAGCTCCATGCCTGTCTTCCTTGGAATGTCGGTAACCGATTGTCAGCTGTCTTTACTTATTATGAGGTTTCAAGGCTTTGGTTTTTATACAGAGATGTGTTTTCTTTTTTTTTTTTTCCTTATTTTTTTAATATGGAGACAGAAGCTTTGGCTGCAGATCCATGAATAAACAAAGAGTTATTGTATTCATAGCTCTAAGAGTTTGAGGGGAAGCCTACTTGAGAGTGTTGAGTTCATGTTGTTTTGTTACAGGCACAAATGATGGAGCATTACTTGGGATGCTTTGTGGCTTATAGTTGCTTTAAATCGCTGCATTTGCTGTTGTCAGCCGAACTAATGCCTCTTTCATTTTTTTTTTGTTTAAACAAAAAAGCACACTTTCACTTGAAAAGTAGTTACATCTCTCATGTAAATACTCATCTTCTAGTGAATTGCTCTGTCTGCCTTGTAGAAAAGAGCACTAGCTGAGTGGGATTCACATCTAAATCCCATTGTGACCTTGTTAAAGTGTCTCCCACTCCTCCCTGTCTTGAAATTTCAGTGGTGAGGGTCTTTGTGGCATCTTTAAATGGAAATGTTAGTTGTATTTTAGGACAGTGACTGGTGTTGTTCATATTCATAAATATCATTCAAATAAACATTTTGTTGTTAGAAGTGAAACACTTGTTGATATCTTAATAGTGGATATATATATGTAATGTGTGCATAACATCAGCAATGCCTTAAAAGTAAGAGCTGGTTTTGATCAGACTGCTTCTCAAGTTATTCTCTTGTGCAAGCTGCCTCAGATCTGAGTGTAGATGATGTAACTGGAAAACACTGGCTAAATGACTAAAGAAAATGGTAGTGTATTTTTTTATCACTTTAGAAAAGGCAAAATTGAATCTCCAGGTACTTCAGGGTGAGGTGATTTATTTGATTGTTTTGGATGGGAGGAGAGCAGGAGTGGTGGTGATACCGAGTTTACAAGTGGGTGTAGAATATTAATTTTTTCACTTCTGCATGTAGCAGAAATGTCGACTTTATGTATTCTTTTACGAAAACATTGAAAAAAGGAGCAGGTATGAGAAAAACGTTGTCAGTTACTATTTGTAAGTAATGTAGTTTTTCAGTGTCCTACCTTAATGGTTGTATTTTCAATCTAAAGACTGGGAATGAAACCTTGGCCCTGTTGAAATCATAAGCAAACCTTCCACTGGGTGTTTTAAGGTGCTCATGAGGCACATAATAGGCAGGAGCTCTTAAGAAATGCTCTATTCTCACAAAGCCTGATAGTACATGTGCAAATGAATCTGATACTGACATGAGATAGGTGCTATAATAAAGAGGTTATAAATTATGGTATTTCTGTGGACTGAAGCAAAGAAAAAGACCGAGGTATTTTGAGGAACTGCAGATCTGCTCAGTTTTAATGAAATGCAGCAAGTTGAAGAGGAGGTGCGGAATAAGAAGCAAAAGGCAGAATCCATCTAGGCTTGCCTAGAAGAATATGGCAGTAAAAATAGCATGAGCAAACACTAGATAAACTGGCAAAATGGTAATGTGTGTATTAGGAGTAAAACAGCATTAGATAAAAACTGGGCTGTTCTGTAAAGGCAGGAAAAGAAACAAATGGATATCACTTACTACAATGACACTAAAATAAAATTTAATAAGTAATTAAAACTTTACACTACAGCATGTAATAGAAAGTAAAGGTATGGAAGATGTGAAAATACACACATCATCCATTCATAGTCAAACATGCATGCTGGGCTTTAGAGGAATGTGATGCAGTTAGAGCAATGCTGTCTTTTTTGGTAGATGTTAGAGAGCATTTGTGGAGGGGTTGGGTTATGATCCCTACGGCATAAAGAGGTTGATACATCTCATAATCATCGTGTCACTGAAAGCTTGTCTTTGGAAACTGTTGGAACTGATGTTAAAGAAAATATTGGAACTTAATAAATGTTAAAGGAACCTTCAGATAAGATTATGTCTCAATTAGCAACTTCTTTTAATAAGTTTTAAAAATGTCATGGATGAGAGAAAGTCTTGCTATAAGAATGAAATCAGAAAGTCTACAAATATGATAAAGCTGAAAACTGTGCATGCATTAAAGCTGGAAAAAGTTACATTGAAATTTTTACCTTCACTGTAAGGGGGACAGTACTTGATGAGCAGCTCTTCTTTCCTTCTGTTAAGTGTATGGCTCCAGGTCTTCCTCACCATACACTGTTCTTAAGACAAAATTTGTCTTTTTGTTAGAGTTTTTAGTGGTATTGATCATCGACATATTAAAATGTAAAATCGGTTCTGTGTTGAAGAAAATGATGGGGCTTTTTTGTTCATTTTTGGGGTTGGAAATTTTTTCCCTTTTTTTTTTTATGTTTGCACAAGGGAAATGGAGGCATTGTTATAGGAAGTTTGGCCTGGTTTTGATGTCTGTAGGTTAAGTTTTTTGAAACACACAGTTTCTGAAAACACTTTCAGAGCACATCCATCATCAAATTCAAAAGTTGTTGCAGTTGTAGATATGCAGCATTTCCTGCAATTTAAGCCCCATGATTTCAAGTCAGGATGCATTAAATTGGTAAATTTTGAAATTTTTTTGGTTTAGTGAAAACTGGTGGCAGATGCAGAGGTAGAGTCCATTTCTGCCTGGGCAGCACACAGCTGCTTTAGATGGTAGGACAGTTGCATTCACTACCTGTATGATAAGTGAAGCCCTGCTCCAATAGCTGACACTGCACTGGGTGGATACCTGGAGCAGGCACATGCGCTGCCTGTGAGGATTGAAGTGTGACTGTGGGTTTAAAGACAGCTACAGCTTCCCTCCTGTGAAGGAGACACGCTTAATGGTGCAAGGGCAAACTTAATTCCATGAGCTCTCAACTTCTGCAGTAATAATCTTTCTTAAGCCTGGGGGAGAGCTGGCTCTTTGGTTTTGTTTTGCCTTGCAGAAATATGTTGACAGCTACTGAGTCACTGGTAGATGTCTTCACCTTTAGCTGCACTGCATAGAGGGTTGAGATCTAATCTGAAGGGAATCAGGAATAGCAGTGGTGACTTGCCACCCCCCATAAGGACCTACCAGTGCATAGGATGAGAAATGTTTCCTCACCAAGTCTGTCTTCTCCAGCCGTAGAGATCATAGAACACTCTACTGTTTGTTCTTTCCCTGAGGTCTTAGGGAGTAGGGAAGAGGCAGCACTGATAGCTAGGGTGAGTTCCTGTGGATTGTCCCAATAATTTGTCCAGGCACAGTCTCTGCTCTCTCAGTCTAGCCCTCTCATATTCAAGTATCACCGGTCCTTGGTCCAGATTCTTGACTTCCAGTGTTCACAATAAGTTCTGAGTGTGTCCAAGTACCTTGCCTCCCAGTGACCACAGCCCCCTCAGTTCCAGTGTTGTGTGAGACACTGTAGCCCCTGGTGCCTGGATTTATAGCAATATCTGAGGGTCTTCATCCCTCCACCTTTCTGAATTGGAGGATATCACCTGAGGGAAAGAGGAGTGGCTCACCTGAAGACAGCATGGAGAAGTGTAGTGATGGCAGGCTGGTGAGAATGAGGGAAGGAAGGATGCACTGGCAGTGAGGCTCGCTCTCCCAACACACGCACACAGAAGCTCTGCTGTTTGGAGGTCACTAGTCCAAAGGACAGAGACTCTTTGGCCTGTATCCATGTCGCCTCCTGACCTTGTTTCCTCCTCTCCCCTTCAGCTCTTTCTGCCTCACTCTGTCTCCATTGCTTTTTTAACTCATTGTTCTTCTTCCTTTGTTTGGCAAATTCAAGGCAGCTTCCATACACTTCATAACTCCTCTGAAGAAGCCTTGCCCTGCCCCTCATGTGCTCCTGTTTTTTCCTCCCGTGCTCCCAGTCTGGTGACATTCAGGTGCTCTCTCTGACAGGGGCACATGCCTTGCCTTTCATGAATGTCCAGTATCACCCTGGGAAATTAAAATTCTCTGCCTCAAAGCATGGTGTTCAAGAGGTATTTTCAAATGTTTTATGTGAGAACATAAACCATGTATTTTTCTGTGACCTCATTCTAAGACATAGGTGAACTATTTCTGCTGAATTTTCCAGAGAATTTCAGCCTCAGGCATACATATGCCCTGGAAAATTTCAGCCTAAATGCTTGAAGTTTGGCAAAGTTTATATGCACCTGAAAGTAGTCTTAATAATGGATAATGTCGGATTATTTCAGCTGTGTAGCTGTCTGCATTGTTTATATTTAAGATTTGGATGCAGAAAAGAAAATACTATACTCAAAATTAATTAAACTTGAATTTAAGTAAATGTGGTTATTGGAGATGAGACCTAGAAATTATACCCTGAAACTGAAGATGGTAGCAATGAAAAGTGCTGTTTGGCTTCATGGGAATCCAATGGAGGAAGTTCAAGACTCGCTTTGAATAAGGATTTATGTTTGAGAAGAACAATATGACAGGTGATGCACCGAACATTAAAACACAGAAGTAAACATAGATAAAATATTGTGATCTATAGGAGGAAATGTGAGTTTTCTCCTGGGACACTGTAAAAATGAATCTATAGTTCATCTGCTTAGCCGTTGTGTTTTTAGTTGAAACTGTGGTGAGAGTGCATGATGGCCTAAAAAAAACCAAAATTGAGAATGTTGTTGTGGATCAGGTGATCTGCAGTGGTTGAGGAACCATTGATTTTGAAAAGTATGAAATATAAATAGTAAATTACCCAGGGACATTTAGTGGCAAAAAATAGAAACTTCTAATCTGGCTACAGAGGAGGCAAACAATAAAGGGAAAATTGCTGAGTAATACTTACCCAAAATTAGCAGTGAATGTGGAATTTGCTATGGTAGCAAAAAAGGACAGTCCTCTTCTGAAGTGAATGGAGATGGCCTGTGAGGAGGAGATTATTATTTCCATCTCCTCAGGTGCAGTGTGCCCATATTCAGAATGCTTTATTAGTTTTGGGTGAGATTCCTGGCAAATTGGTATTGGTGATGGTGGAGACAGCCAGGGGAAAAAAAAATGAGGTTTGATGGATTTTATTTGCAGTAAGGAAAGAATAATAGTTCATTAAGCAGTGACTGCTTTGGAAAGGGCACATTTTGGATAGGAACAAAAAAAGTAGCGTGTTAGTAGTACAAACAGCAGTGATGAGAAGAAACAGGGATGGGAGTGGGAAATGTTAGTTATGGTTATAATAACTACTACATCAGACTATAATAGCCAGAAAGGACATGAAGAAGCTGTATTACATAGGAGGTTTTAAAATTAAAATGTTCAGCAGTGCGCTGCAGGAGAATATGTGCAAAATGTGCTGCAGGAGGGAATCCTGCTCCTGGTGGGGGAGTGGGCTGGCTGGGTGAATTAATAGGTCTTTTTTTTGGGGGGGGCAGGGAGGAGGGGGGTATGTGCCACTTTCATGAAAATGAGATTGTGATAGGCTTTTTGAAAGCTTCCGTGCACATTCTTCCATTACTCTAACCAGAACTCAGGAATTAAAAAATGGATGTCATATTAACAATACAGGGCTGCACTTCATGAAGTATGGTGTTTTTTCTGGTTCGGTTAGTTCTCAGTAATAAAACATGAGAGTAATACTACACAATGGTTGACACCTGTCCTGAAACTGTTACAGGGCTTGGTAAGTGCTGCCAAAAAGTCTAAAAATAAAACTTCTCTCCCTTTCCTCCCTTCCCCCTCCATTACTGGTTGCAGTTTGGATTTTCTGAGGTCTATTAAGGAAGCAAATAAACTTTCATGTAAAATGTGGGTTATAACTTCCTTTTTGATCTGGAAACTTATTAGTGTGCACGAAAGCAACAGGAAAATGCTAAAATGCAGTGTTCTGTATGCACTGCACTTCTTGGAAACTTTATTTTCTTTCCAGTTTCTCTTTTTTTTCTGATGTGAGAGAACAGACATTTTCTCAAGGTTAAGTGACTTGTCCACTGTTTGTGTCTCTCTTGATAGATATTTATGGTTTGTTTGGTTTTTTTTAATGTTAAGGCCAGTGATGCTAATCAGTGTGCAGTAGTATATTTAATTTTTTCTTAAGCTGAAATTTTTTAGGGAGATTTTCTGCTCTCTGTCTGTATAGGTAACAGACAGCCTCAAGTTTTAGTGCAAAATATTTTTTAAAGTTGTTTTAAATGGAATGGAAGTCCCAAACTTACTATTCAAAACCTCATCTAATTAATCAGAGAACCCAGGGTATGGTACTTTGCCAGTTTGTACATCAAGTCAGTATTTGATGTGTAAAGCATTGAGAAAACGTGTATAATTCACCCGCAGTGAGCATGACGATTCTGACCTTTTTCTTTGCATGTCTTAAATATTCCTTTTGCTTGTGTTTGCCACCAGGGCAGTCCGATGGATCCGATGGTGATGAAGAGGCCGCAGCTGTACGGCATGGGCAATAACCCTCACTCTCAGGCACAGCAGAGCAGCCCCTACCCCGGGCAGTCCTACGGCCCTCCCGGCCCCCAGCGCTATCCCGTGGGAATGCAGGGCCGAGCCCCGGCAGCCATGGGAGGAATGCAGTATCCACAGCAACAGGTTTGTGGAGGATTTTTCTGGGTTGCTTTGGTTTCCCTCCTCTCTTTCCCTTTCCTTCTGACATTCTGGTAATACAGAGGGGCAGAAATAAGTATTGCTTGTGCAGAGGGAGGATGAAGGACTGTTTCAAAACTAAAGAAATTATGTTCACAGTGTGAATGTTTTCTGAAATCCCTTACAGTTCGAACAGGATTTAGTTTGTTGCCAGTATCTTCCTGCAGAGAGAGAGAAATATGTCAAATGCCATGAGTTTTCTTTTTTTTTTTCCAGTTGACACCACTTAGTCTTGCATATTTTTTGGTTCTTTTCTTTGCTGCTGTTGCTGTTTTGTTCTTGGTTTTTTAGGGGTTTTTATGTTCTCATTCTCTCCGGCTTACATACACTTAAATGTAAGATGAAAACCTAGAGCAGACATCAGTACATCAAGGCTAGTGTAGTCCAGTGCATACCAAAGTGTTACATATTTATATCAGCTGTTTGTTCTGGTGGTGGTTGGTTTTCTTTTTTCTCTTCATTTTGATAGGAGTCTGTAGCTTTTCTTATTTTTTTTCTTTTACCAACTCTTTAAAGTCAGGATTTTTTTTTAATGTATCAGAGTGTATAGAAAGGTAAGGATCTCCTTTTTTATCTATTTGGATTTCACTGCGGATGGACACCTCTTGTGCTTTTTTCTTACCCTTTTTAAGAAGGTCAGTAACAATGTGCATACCATGTACTGAGGAAAATACAGCAGTTTTCAAGAGGGAGAAATAAACTGAGGTTATCAAGAAGTTAATGTTTTGCTAATTTTTTTCTTTTTAATTAGGGATGTGAGTGTAGGCCATGAGAGCTCTACACTGCCTTGTGAGCACAACAGATTAGTAACTTGATCATTAATGGGAAAGAACATTTGTTTTGTGCATCTGACCAGTCACAGATTAGCTTCTTTTTATGCCATTTATTGTTAGATATAGAAAATAAAATAAAATTTTGGACTCCTGGCAGATAGATGCCTGGCCAATTCTTGTTATTACCCATCCAGTAGGACAAGATTTTAATCAGGCAGCTAATTAAATAGTGGTTTCAAATATATTATACTATCATTATCACAGGTGTTAATTTTTATTCTTTTCTGTTGTTAAATAGATACATACTGATAAGGAAGAGATTATTTAGTTTCGAAATGCCAAACTGTATATTTGGTTGCTAGATTCAGGCAGCAAAGCATTTCGTCAGTTGCAAAAGGGAGTTGAAAATGAATAAAGGAGGCTTTATTTTTCTCTGTGTATCTGTAACCAAAGTGAAGTTATTAAAACAGATTTTTAATTTAAAAATGAGTTATTCTGTGTTACGCGGAGATGAGCGTTGAATTTTCAGTGCATTTGCTAATTGCTTGGTAATTGTAAATTACCCGTCAGCAGGCAGTGACCTGGCAGGGCCATTGGCTGCCGGCCCCATCCATCTCCTCGCAGCGCTGCCCTAAGTGGCGGAGCGGCAGCGCCGGCCGAGCACCGGAGCTCTTCGGGGAAAAGGGACGGGATAATTATGACATTGAATTTTTATTGAACGGACATCACCACCTAGGCATGATTTTGTTTTGGACAGCCTCCAAAGCTTCGTGTGTTTGGTTTGTGAACCTCTAATGATCTGAATCCAGTTCTTTTCATATTGCTCATATATTACCACCTTTCTACAAAGGATTAAAATGCAGGAATGCAGGTTTGTAAATTGAATTGCCAACTTACCAGCTGAGTGGTAAGTTGTCTTTGGCACAGGATGCCACAGTTTGATTCCTGGCTGGATTTTCACTCCTGTGACATGAATATTAAATAAGGAGAGCCTAGCTACGCTTGTTGAAACTGTGTAGCACGTACCTACTTTAGATATAATATATATATATAAAATACATAATATTGCCAGAAGTTTCAGAAGATGAATCTCAGCACTTTCTGGAAATTGGACTGCTTTACAGTGTCACATTGAATTTATCAAAAGCGCAAGGCACTTCCAAAAGCTTGATTGGTTAAAAAATACTGGGCCTTAAACACATACCGTGCTCAGATTTAAGTATTGTGCAGAGGTAGCACTGAGTAGATGGATTATGAGGGTGGAAGTGGCACACTGTAGGAAGGGTGGGAAGCATCAATGGGAGAGATTGTTCTTATTTTAAGTTATAGTTTGCTGTTGCTCAAAGATAGCTGAGGGTGTCAGCTCTGTTTCCTTGGATGAAACAAGAAGGCTTTTTGTTAAACTGTGAAGATTTTTGAATTTTGAAGAAGACCTTGAAATGTTAAGTCTGGCTCTTTGTCAGCAAGTGTTGTGGCTTGAGGTTAGAACTATGGGACTTGACAGATTTTAACTTGCAGGCTCTGCTGCAGGATGCTGCAAATGAAGAAATAAAGATGAAAAACAGCACCCTAAAGATTGAGCTAAAATTAATGAAAGTGGTAGAATTGAAGATAATTGCCTAGATGTAGTTAGCTGGTCTGTGTCATATTGCAGCAGAGAATAGTGTGTTCCAGCCTGCAGCCCAGAGGTGGAAGAGCTCTCTCAGGAAGGGAGGCCTCTGGCATAAGCAGTAAAAGATTAAAGAGGATAAAAAAGATGAAATGGTATCAGGTGCAGTCAGCCTACATATCTGCGGCATGGGTGTCAAGCACAGCCTGCTAACCAGTTTTAAAAGGGGTATCTGTGAAATGCTGCAGTCGTTCTCTTACAACTGCTGCTTGGTCTAGGCGTGCTTGACACCAAACAGGAAGGTGCAAATAAACCCCCAGATTATCTTAAAATTCCGTGTGGAAACTACAGGATGTTGAAGTGACCATGGAAGGTATGGGATATATTCTGCAAAAGACTGAAGAGAGAAAGCAGATCCCCTAAGTGTTTGGAACTCATCTCTGATGAGTTATTGATGGTGAGCCCCAGCACAACACACTGAGCTTTACATAAGGGGCCCAATTTGAAATCCAGGCAATTTCTTTACACTAATACAGCTAAAGATAAAGGGGTCTGGATATATAAATGGCCATATAGGAAAGGCAGGTTGATTGTAAGCAAAGTAATGGTAACCCGAGATTTTCACTTTCTTTTCCGACGGTTAACAACAGAGATGCAGATTTGTCATTTGAAGATGGCTGATAGCCTCCTGGGACAAAGTGCTAAGCAGTTTGCAGAGTGCTGCAGCATTTTGTAAGATTTTGAGGGCATGTCCAGTTAACTCAGTGTGAGTCAAATAAATATATAAAGCCTCTGGGCTGATTTGACACCTATATAAAAGGGAAGGTATGAGAAAGGAAGGTGATAAAAAAGTCATGCTTAATTTATAGGATTGTGGACGACATATATCTTGTCAGGATGCGTTATAATTGCTTAGAAAGAGATTTTTATATTGTTAGGAAACTTGGGATTTTGTTTCTTTCCCATTCACCTTCAGTGGGAGAGGGGGGAAGAAGGCAAGTGAAAGCTGGGGGCAAGACCTGTGCTGATGTTGTCAGTCTTTATGAATGGAACACAAGTTGCAACAAGGTTTTAAAATGCTGTTCTTGCCTGTAAGTCTTAATACTGCTATCTCATAATCTCACGAACTCTCTCTCCTGGTTTGCATGGTAATTTTTGGATTATTAGCACTCCTTACCCAGGGAATGTGTGTAAAACCAGAAAGCAGAAAAATATTCTCTCAGATTTAACTTTCAGTTTCTAATATCTTAGAGATATCACTTGAAATTGCAAAGAGATGATGTCAAAACTGAAAATCCTAATACGCAGGGATAGCTAGCACCTGAAAACTTCAGGCTTGATTTTGCAATACATCTCACTATGAGTGAAATACTATCTGAGTAATAAGACCTGATTATAAGGACAATAATTTGCTTTTCATTTAACTTCTTTTTTGCCTCACACCTTTTTTGGACCTCAGTCAAGCAAGTGATGATGCCATGATTGGTTCCTTCTGGCTTTAGTTCGATTGCCCTCTCAAAGAGCTTTAGTGCTGTGTGCTGTAGGAAAACCTTCTGCTGCTTTGTGAAGACGAAGGTTTTTATTTTTGCTAAAAATAAAAAGACCTCAGAATACTGGTCAAAATAAGGGGCTTTTTTCACCAGTAGTGTTGCTTTTTCATGATAATAGCATGCAGTATTTTATTTTGTGATGAATTTCATTAAGTTTAAAAATCATATACTTGAAATATTCACTTACAGGTTTTGAAACTTTCATCAAAGTTTGAAGGCTTGGATTTATGAATATGTTTGAAAGAATTGAATGGTGTGATATGCCTGTTTAATCAGATGATCATTGCCTAATTGATTTTTTTAGCGTGCATTAAAATTCCTTGTGTACTTGATGGACTGGAACAACAACTTATTGTGTAAATAGGATCATGTTGCTATAATGCATAGTAAATTCTTTATGAAAGATATTTGCATGGATATGTACAACAGCCATTCCTAACAGCTATTTAAAATGGAACATTTCAGTACTGATCAGGCAGTTGCCTTAGTGCCTTGAGCCTGCTTGCAGCAAGACAAGTTATGAGGCCTGAGCCTTGGTCTATTCTTTCTCCTTTTTTTGCTATAGAAATTCTGTGAGATGAAAGGGTGCTAATCACTTGTCCCTTTAACTTTTTTTGGTATTCTTGATTTGCAGAATTCAAAACCAAATGTTAGCAGCGTCCTCACCATTTTAAGAATGGAACTGTAGATATTCAGAGAAGTACTAATTCAATTTACCCCTTTTTTTGATATACAGATTATTTTGAGGTGTAAGGAAAATATGCCTGTTGTTGTCTCATATGGCAAGTTTCAATGTGGAGTAACTTCTTTTTTTTTTTTTAAGGGGAGAAAAAGTTGTTAAACCTCTAGGAATATGTAGCAAGGATTTATTGTAATGGAAACTGCAAGTAAACCAGGACTATAGGAGTAGCAGCATGATTACATCATTTAGGAAAGGGTTTACAGTGCCCGTATTGGGTAATGTCCCAGGTTGGAAATGTCGAGTTTACGCCAAGGAAATCAGTTGGCTGTTGCCTTGGCAGATAGAGTTTTAAAGCTAGCAAACACACGTGTTTACTACTGGTTGGCTGATTGTGTGAGTTACTTTCTGAAGTAATTTTAATTCTAGAAGATTGAAGTCTGCCAAGAAAGTGAGGCTTACTGTCATATTTTGCTCTGAACCATTAACTTAAAATGCTGTGTATACCTACAACAAGTACTGGTCAAGTGATTACCTTTTTGGTCCTCTGTGTGTATAATTGCCCTCAGCACCTAGATGATTCTAAACGTGTTGCAGTTTTTTGCTCCTAAGCAGGTGTTAGCACAATTGTTGTTAGTCTCGTTAAGGAGAGCAGACACAGAAAATAAGCACCATTTTCAGTTCTCGGTCTATTTATTTTGCAAGAACAGAGAATGAATCAATGTGGTTGAATCTCAAAAACAACCAGCAGAGGACAAAATAGTGAGATGTGTTGCTTTTTCTTAAAGATTGATAGATACATTTGATGCGCACACATAAGAAGGCAGTGGGAAGCTTTGATCAGCATGTGCTTCAGAAGTACATTTTTCCAGATTTTTTGTTTGATTTACCTTTGGGGTTTGGGGGCATTTGTTTTTCTTTTGGTTTTGGTATGGCTTTTGTGGCACGTGTGTGTGTGTGTGTGTGTGTGTGTGTTCTATTTGGGTTTTTGTTTACTTGTTTCATTTATTTTGGCTTGCTTTTTTTCACTGGGCATTTATTTGGAGCTGTCACTAGCAGATTATGGATCTACTTTGTTATTATTTTTCCAACTTCCTGTTCTGTAAAAAGCATAAATACTTGTAATTAAAAGAATTCCTCAGTAACATTTTACTTGAATGATAGATCTGCTGCCCTGTTGAACTTCTATAAACCTCTAGGAAAAAAAAAATCAGTAAAGTAAGTAGAACTGCTGCTTCCTGGAGAATGTAATGTTTGAAGCAGAGAAAGGGACAAGAAGTCATAGCTAGTTGCCTTTCATGTAAGGCCATCTTTAAGAATGGGTCTTTTGATAGTCAAGTGTTAATAATTGCAAAGAAAAGTTGTTGCTCTTTGTCATGTAAAGAAATGGGATTTTTAAATTTCAGATTTAGGAAAATGCTAAGTACTGTGCTTGAGCAGACTCCAGGAAAATGTTTAGCATTGTTCTTTCTTTTGGGTATACTAAGCCTCATTGACTAAATTGAAAAAAAAGGCTGCTACTTTAGTTCATGGCAGGATAAGGCTTTATGTTGTATTGTCTCCTTTAGAATTACCCCTTCTATTGAGTGTAATTCACTCTATAGAGGGAGGTGAGCACAGATTACAGATAATCACAGAATCAAATTCGACATAAGTTTGTGATCCTTATGATAGTTTAGCTCTTCATCTTAATGCTGGTCATCTGAGATTGTTTACCTAAGAAAATCCCTTAAGTAATGGAATTGCATTATTATGGTAAATAGAAACATTTCAGTAGCTTCCATCATTCTTTGAAACAGTGCAGAAAAAAATGTAGGTTGAAAAGGGAAAAGAACTGATCTTTCAGCTGGTGAGAGATGGTTCGGAAATGAGACTGGGTCAACATTTTTATTTGTTGAATTACCATGTAATGATGTTCAGTAAATGCTAATTTTTACATCCAGACTGGAGTAAGAGGCAGACAACATTTGTACAGAAAGTGTGTAAGAATGATCAGTGTATTATGACAAATGTAATGTATTTTTGTTACTGCTAAATGTTTGTCATTTAGTTGGAATATTTAATAGCTGTAATCACATTTGTTGTTCTGCTTGGAAGTGGGGGCATTAGAGAGGAAAACATGCAAGCTCTCTGTGTTGGTGTTCTGAAAAGGTCTGTTTAAAGAAGCAGCAGTTATTTTGTTATTGGGAGCTTGATTTGCTAGCAGAATTAGCTGTCACTCTGCACTGGAGTTAGGCAGGAAATAGATTTGGTGATCAGGAGCGGAGAACAGAGAGCCGTTTGCTGCTTCACTAGGAAGGTACAAAATCACTTATTAACAGCTCATTTTACATGGCAGCAGGAGACATGAGTTTATTTACATTTGAAGTAAAATAAGCATCTTGCTTTAAGAAAAGACTGCTGCATTACTCTGTTCAACAGCTGCCATATAATGATTGTGCCAGGAGGATTTTAAAGTGTAGGTAAGGAATAATTGACTGTTACTCTTAATATTATAGTCATAGTAGTTTTTTGTTAATAATATTAATCAAAGAATAATTGACATTCAAATGGTTGAAATGGTGTCCCGACCCGTCATGCACATATACAATATGATTTTTTAACCATATTGTAACTGTATTTCCCAATATTCCTGAGGGAACTCGGATTTTTTTTTTTTCTGTTTTTTTTAAATCATTATATGAGTTTCTCAGAAGATGCTATCATTTGTCTGTAAATTTGGACTTGCTCAAAGGAAGGAAGGGATGCAATAGAGTATGCTTTTTTAAAAATAGGGAGTGTGTTTCCCACAGCTGAAAATAGGGCTGAAGATAAGGGGAAATCAGTGGGAAATTTACTGTGATTTCATTGGAACTGTAATTTCACTTTGAGGACATGTTGCTGGGGTTGGGTGACTTGGCTTTAGTTGATATCAGGGTGGGCAGAATTAATCCACTAAGTCAATTGAAGAGACTTTCAGAATGAGACAGGTCAGTACCCTTCACTTTGGTCACCCTGGGACAGAGTCAGGTAGTTTTCTTCTTGAAACAATAGGCCTTTCAAAAAATATCGGATGTTTTAGTAGTTCAAGATTAGACTCCTACTGCTAGCAGCAACTTTTATATTTTTGTAGACTAAGATTTATATTAGATTTAGCTTCAGCAAAACTTGTGCAAAAATTACAGTGGGAGAGTTAGTACTGCAAAAAACCAAAAGTATTTTCTGTACCTTTTTTATCTAGTCAGTCTTAAATGACATGGGTTCCATGCAGTACAATTCAAGCTTGCTCAGTAACCTGCTATAGTTTTGCATGTTTTATCATCTAGAACATTAAGACTTTTTGTGGGAGTAGATGAGTTATGAAATCTTAAAAAAAAATAAATCTTAAATATGTTTGAGACTATTTTAATTTTTCTGTAGATAATTTTTTCTAATACTCGTGGTTGTTCATATATTGCATTGCTCCTTATAACTATTCTAACTGGACACATCTAAAAATCCTAATGTAAATGCTTAAAGCTTTTGGTGTTTGGTTGTTTTTCAACACAGATGAAAGAAAGATTTAAGAACTTAAGGAATAACTCAAATCTACAGCTCATGCAATCTCTGTAGGCTTTTACTCTTCTGCTACCTTGGGTGACCCCATTTTTGGGTACTTCTGGTACTTGTTCATGGCTTTGCCTGAAATAAAAAAAGGTGTTAAATGCTTGCATCCTTGCTGATAACGTATTTCATCTCTGAATCTTATAAAGTCTTTTGGGGTTGTGGAAGAGTACCAAGGAGAAAATCAGTGTCTGTTTTATTTCTTTGTGCCCTCCATTTTTTTCCCTCTTCTTCTGAATATTGTTTCTTAGTAATGGTTTTTGCATTTGAGTGTGAGAGCAAGACACATTCAGGTAATAAACAATTCAGTGACTGGACATTATTAGAAATCATATTTGAATTTTATATCCACATACACCTTTAGGAAAGTAAGTGGATTTAGTTTTGGTAAATTACACTTGCTTGTTCATTTCTTTCACAGAACAGTGATGAAGAGTTTCTACACATTTCTTGGCATACTGTAATATAATTTGTCTTTTGAGACAAGAATCCAATCAAAATAAACAAGGTTTATATAGCCACTTAGGGAGGATGTTGTTTTAATTATTTAAGAAGTAACATTAGTTATCTGGAGTCTATATACATGTGTGTTTTAGAGGCCATGTTGGCAAGGATGTGCTTTACAGGACAGGTTAGTGGGACCACCTTGTTCTTCCCACAGGATTGTTGCTCTGTTTTGTGCTCAGCAAGTGGAGCTTAATAGAAACCAACACCTAAGGGTCCGTGCAGGGAACAGACTGAGCCTGTGCATGGACAAAGCAGGCAGGGCTGCTCAGCAAGGACCTCTGCTTGGAGCTGCTCCTGCCCCTCCTCAGAAACTCCACTGCTTGCCTCTGCTGTCTCTGCTAACTTTCCGAGCTGGCAGCACTGAGAGTTGGCATGTGTTTTGACTCTTCTGCTGTACTGGAGAATGTTTTAAAGGACAGATGCAAATTGACTGGTTTGTGTTTTTCATTGGTTTCATTTTATTGCTGGTTGGCAAAACTGAGGAAAATCAGAGGCCAAGATATCTCCCCACAGGTTTGGGAAGTGTGTACTTAATAGATTTATAGCCCTTTTATGCTTGGAAGGTTATTCTAGGGAGGAAACTATTATTTCTAAAATGAACCTTAAGTCCTGCAGAAAATTATACTTTAGACCTCATGTTCACAAAAAATCCTACCTGCTGTTGGAGAGCAGGCGGGTGGGTTTTTAGTCCTCTGAGGTGATGCTGTGAGAAATTCCATGTATCCTTCTCAAACTGAAGATTGTTTTATGACCTGAGTAAATTTGCAGTCTTGCAGCAAGTTGTGAAGAGTAGATTCAGTAAATGCCAAGATTGTGTGGGGTATTTGGCCTTTTCTGCTTTGATTTTATACATCACAGGAAAAATAATGTTTTTTAATATTCCTTTAGGCTTATAACACCAGGGTTACAAGAGAAGCAGAACCACAAAAAGTAACTGAAGAATATCCGGGAAAAGATCAGATATACTTCGGTGTATTAGGTGTAGGCTTTTCTTTCTTCTTTCTCTCTTGAGTTCTGTCATCCCATTTTTGTCTTTCACATGTAGAACTGACTAAAAATACACTCCTATTCTTGGCATGCATTAATATCTTGTAAAGCAGAATAAAAACTTGACAAAATAGCAGAGCCCTGTGTATGTGTGAGTTGCTGTGTCTTTACTGGAGTTGCTTTAGACCCGCTTGCAGGAACTTAGAAACTTCAGCTTTCTGCATATCTGGTTAAAAAAGGAAAAAAAAAAAAAAAAAAAACCAACCCAAAAAAACCCCCCAAAAAAAAACAAACAAAAAACCAAGGGAAAAAAAAACCACCAAAAAAACCCCAAAAACAAACAAACAAGCAAAAAAAACCAAACAAAAAAAAAAAGAGTTAAAAGAGTTAACCTGCTTGTAAGACTGCTGTTTGTAGGAATGTGGAAAGATCTATATTACGTGTAGTGTTGTGCTTAGTGGAGAAACATGTTTTTACTTGAAAAGTACCTTTTATGCATGGACCTGATGTTATGTATTGCACTCCAGATACAGGCAGGAATGGCTGTGTCCTGAATTCTTTTAGGTAATAAACTTAAGTGATCTCAGTATTTTAATAAATTTTGCTAAAAGAAAGGAGAGCACACTTTGGCATTTGGTGTAGATCTTGTAGTAATGAAATGCTGCAAATGACAGGGTTATTTATTGCATTGTGGTTTTGTTGGGTACTTTTTACTGTCTTAGAGATGCGACATTTCTGTTTGTAGTACCAAATGGTAATTTCTTTGAAATAGGTAGGTGAAAATTCTTAAGTGAGAGTTTGGTAAAGGCATGGAAGGGAGCCTGGGACCAGTAGGAAAGCAGTATTGTCAGTGCCAGCACTGATTGTNNAGCAGTATTGTCAGTGCTAGCACTGATTGTACAAGGAATGATCATCCGCTTCCTGCATGTCGATAAAAATGCAGGAGAGCACCTTTCTTGACACAGAGGTTGCTGAAACATCAGTGCTGTCTTTTTTTGTAATACTCCTGTGGATGTTTTTGCACAAAGTGGTATCTGTCAGAGCTTGAAATATTCTTGCACAGTTTCCTTTGAACAGGTAGCACAGGACAAGTTCTAGCGCATAGCTGCTTGACATGGGGCCGCCTACCGCAGGGAAGGAATGCCTTGCTTACATACGTCTGAGCTGATGTGCTGAGAACTTTGCCAGTCGTTTTGCCAGTTACACACTGGGCTGTAAATAATTACTGAACTTCCATTTTGAATCCCAGAATTT
>VYZP01048687.1:0-13591 GCA_013400635.1 Hypocryptadius cinnamomeus | reverse complement strand
GTAAAACCGTAGCAGTGGGAAATACTGGGAATGCCTGAACACTTTGTGATTACCGTGGAGATGTTTTTACAATGAATGTAACATAAATCTGCACATCTTTATTGCTATGCCATCTTCATTTTTGAAATGCAGTATTGTTGTCCTTTTGTTGCTTTCACTAGTACTGTTCATCTAATAACCACCTGGTGTGGGGTGGTGAAATTACAATGGGAAACAAATATTGTGAATGGTTCACCTAAAAGATACAATAAAAATATGAAGACCTAATATTTTCCTGAAAAAGAGATGCTTTTTCTTTGTTTTTTTTATATACTTGACAAGAGATTGCAGGTGAAATTTGAACAGTGATTCAAATAAAGTGATTCAAATAAAGTGATTCAAATAAAGTGATTCAAAAAAACAGTGATTAAAAAAAACAAAAACAGCATAGTCTTGTTTTTGCACCCTTGCTGGAGTTCTTAATCTGTGCTGTTAACATCTTGGTTTGGAAATTGAGATATTCAGATATCAGGTTTTGATATGTTGTGAAAATCCTAATTGTGTCAAAAAAGGTAGAATGAATTGGGTGGTAGAACTCCTTGAAAGGATGTGAATTCATTCTTGTCCCATAATTTTTCCTACGGTTGGAGTCAGTGTAAGTGCTTATTGGAGCACGCAACATAGAGCAGTGTATTTGTGTGCAGTTGCCTTGAGGTATTTTTCTTGTCTTTTTTTTGTCCTTAAGATTCCCTGTCTTGTGGCAACTTTCTCTGTTTAGTTGAAGGTGAAATGAGCCTTGCAAACATATTTGTCAGTTGAGGCAGAGGTGTACATGTTTGTCCATATTGCTGCGTTAATACTGTTTGTTACACTATATTTACTCTCAGAAAATTGAGTAATGAAAGCCTGAAGCCTCATTCTGGACAGAGGTGTTATGGATGCTTGGTCAGTCTTCTGCTTGCTCTTCCTACTGGGTGAGGAAACTGTATTGCTGAGAGGGGTCTCCCTGTTTGTGTTCAGGAAGGCCACCACTGGCCACTAGCTCTGCTGCTGGCTTATGTGATTTTTAGTGAAATTTGCCTGAGGTTGTGCTATTCATGCCAGTTTTGCACTTACCACTGCACTTTCCAACTGGAGGTATGGAAGGCTTCCCATTTGGGTGGGGGAGCAAGGTTACCAGCCTTTCCTGTGGCAGCCTGTCCCTTCATGGAGCTATTTAGTAGGAAACTGCAGTGGCTATGAGCTGATCTGTCTCAAAGGCCACCCCTTCTGCCTGTGAGACAGTCAAGGTAAATGTAGTGACAGTAGGGCTGTGGAAAAATCTGGACCTGTGTTAACAAATACATCTTGAAACAGCAGTCATTTGGATGGAAATATGTTTTGATAACTATTAAAAAAAGACTTGACATAAGACTTGAAAATAAGTGTATGGATGCAAATCTTAAAAAAAAAAGTTTATGATCTTTCTCCTGAACAAAGCTGATGATGATATGTGGCTGGCTGCTGTGTTTTAGTGTCTTTGCCTGGACTTGTCATACCTTTGGGCACCCTGCAGTACCACCACTGATTTAGAACTGAAATCATATTGCATATCAAAGCAGTAGGGGTTTTTTTGTTTGGGGGGTTTTGTTTGTTTGTTCGTTTGTTTTGTTTTGTTTGCTTTTTTGTTTTTGGTTTTTTGGGGTTTTTTTGTTGTTTTTTTGTGGGGTATTTTGTTTGTTTGTTTGTTTTTGGTGGGTTTTTTTGTGGGTTTTTTTTTGTTTGTTTTTTTTTTGATAACAAAATTACTATGTCTGAAATTTCAAGGTAGCAGAAGTAAGCACACTACTGTGGGATTGGAGAACTCTGAAGCTGTGAAGCTTGAATTGGTCCACTGACCAGAAAATATACCTAGACAGGCCTTTTCTGACATAAAGAAGAAAAGAATAGCTCACACATTTGATGCTGTAGAGACTTCCAGAAGATGATTACCAAGGGACATTCGGCAGTCTCAGAACATCCTATGAAGTAGCAGAAAGCCCACTTTTTCCATTCAGTGCAAAAAACCTAGCACCTCTCCTTTTCCCATTCCCTTTCCCCAGCTGCATGTGACTGTTCTGTCTGTCAGCTGTGGTGGAAGAATTCACATTAGTAAGGTAGGCTTTTGATGCTAGTTGCCAGGAGGCAGAAGTTTTTTAAGAATCTCTTTACCCAGTTTGGCTCAAAAGGTGTTCCTGATAAGCAGTACAGAAACAAAGATCCTGCAAGTGTCCCACTGGGAGGGTGAGTATTTTGGTGTAGTTGTTGGTATTTTCAGGAAGCTGGTTATTGTCTGCAAAGGGAATGGAGCATGTTCTTAGGCTGAGCTCTCCCTGGTAGGAAAAGCTGTTTCTTGGGGTCACTTTGACTTGGGTGAGTAGAAGAGCTCAGAGCTGGGGCAGTGGAGGTGGAGGGTGACATTACAGGAACACATAAGCACGCATTGAGATTGAAATCATGGTTTTGTGGACAGCAGTGATCAAGGAACTAAAGATGACAGGAGGGGCACCCCCCCTCCCCGTCCATACATACACATTTAATTGCCTATACTCTAATGCTGGCAGCCAGGATAATAAACAAGAGAAGCTGAAATTTGTCATTTACAATTACAAATTTTGTCTGCTTGGTATTACTTGAAATCTAGTGGAAAGGTTCACAGGATTGGAATTTTAAAATAAATGGTTATAACCTATTTAGAGAGAATTGAATGGATAGAAGGGGAAGGAAAGTGGTACTCTATATCAAGAGTGATATTATGTATTTCTGACTAAGTGAGTACTCAAAAGCAAATTATATTAAATGCTTGTGGCTTATTGTCCTGGCAGAGAAGGCAGGAGATGAGGGTACTAACCAGTACCTGCTAGGTACCACTGAAATGAAGTAAAAGCAAGATGACCTGTCCCTCATGAATGTTACTTGCACTGGGGTGAGAAGGGGGGTACAGGTACTGAACACCACCTGCTGCAAGCATTGAAACCCTTCTGGAACTTCTGTTAAAAACTGTGCATGTAAATGCAGGCAGCGGTTTGTCTGGAAAAACATTGTATCTGCGCTGAGGAATTCAAAAGCAGAGGAAGAAGAGCTTGTCACAGAAGTAAATCAGTGGTTTTTTAGTTGAAAGGACCATAGCTTGATTTAATTAAATTGTATGAATAAAGAATTGAGCTCAAATAAGCAACAGTGTAAAATCCATGAGCATGGATGCATATCGATTGATAGATATATTTTGTACATACACACATGCGCCTGTTGCTTTCAGAGGAGTACAAAAGATGGGAATGGTCATGAACTGAATCAGTTGGAGGAAATTTTTTTCCTCTGTAGATGATGCTTGGAATGGCTTGAAGGTTTTTTTACTAAACAAATAATTGAAGAAAAAGTTAATGCTGTCCTGCTGTTCTTGTTTCCAGCATCCGTCAGAATTTTATAACTAGAAGCTTCACTTCTCAAAGCAATTTCTTGTTTTGTTTATAAAGAATATTTTGAATGTGGATCAAATTTATTTTTATGTGGTTTCTTTAAGTAATGAAGACCTGTTTTAAAAGGAGTAAAATTCCTTCAACTATAAATGAGGACTAATTATGAATTTTAAAAAATGATCTGGTAAGAAAGAAATGTTCTGTTTGCCATTTTTATAATGTAATAAGCATGTTAAACTTAAGCACTGAATAAATATTTGTTTAAGCACCTAATTGCTTAAATAAGTGCATGAGGACATTAAACGCATTTTTCTGGTTAGCAAAAAGACTTGCCAAGCATAGTGTGAAACCTAGAGCTACTAATAAACTGAAACAAAATAGTTACCAATCAGTGCGATTAAATTTTACTTTAATTTTTTTTAAAAAAAATGCAACACAAGATAAAAATACATTACTCACACCACATTTTCCTGTTGCCAATTTAAATGAAGATAAGACCAGACTTATAGGGAATACTTTGATTTTAATAAATCCATTGTGATCTATGAACTAAAATGCAGTTCCCACTTACGGGATATCGCTTTTTTCTGGAAACACAGTGACAGAGAAAGCTTTGAAGGTCATGGTAGATAATCAGTTGATTGCAAGTTCCTTGTGCAGTCCTGCAGTTTAAAAACATTAATATGATATTTGGCTGGGTAAAAGAAAGTGATACTGGCAAACTGAATCTGGGTTTTGGTCCCTCAAAATGGCTAATAGAGATGGTGCTCAGGTACAGAGTTGGGATGGCTGTAGTGAACTGGCGAGTGTGGTTGATAGTAAAAATTCCAAAGAACTGAATAACCTTTTGGGTTAAAAGGAAGTGATTCAGTTTTCTTGGCCTGAACTTGTGTATAACTGAATACACAAGAACATAAGCTTTAAAGAATTTTTCAGTCCAGCACAGAGGTATATATGGGTTATACTTTCACAGACAGGGAAGGCCCATTGGCTGGAGAACTGCGACCATGTGCAAATGTTGTGTAAGGCTCGCTATGCCCTTCAGGTAACTCAAAAAATCAAAATAACCCCAAGAGGTCTGAAAATTAACATGGTGTTTAAAGTATTGAGTGACACGAATGTGAAATCACTTTCCTTCTGCCATATTGCAATCAGAGCATTTGTTTTTCTTTCTGTAGTGAATCATATGTTCCAACAGTGTGGTCAGTTTATTAAACCTGCACCACATTGTTATGCCTTCAGAAACCAGAAACTTTAATTACTAAAAAAACTATGTGCTCTGGTTCCTAATTTTGTAAAAGTGTGTGCTTTTTGTGGAGGTGGGTTCTCTGGGCCCAAGATATTTGCCATCAGGCAAGTAACTTAAAATGCATGTAGAAGGTGTGAAAACACCTTCTGGAGATGGAAGGTATTCTTACTGCTTCTGAAATACCACATGTAAACTGTAGGAGTTCAGAAGACACAGAAATGGTATTTTGTCTCTGGTGGGATCATGGGCAGAATTGCACCTGCAGAATTGCATCCTGCAGAAAAGAAACCTTATTTTGAGAGGGCAGCGAGCTGGCAGGCCAGCCTGTGTGGCTGCCATGGTCTCCACCGCAGGGACAAGTGCGGCTGTGAGAAGCGCTGACCCACCATAGCTGATAAGGAGGACTTCTGAGCAGGACACTCGTTGAAGGGGACACACAAAAGTTTATCTCCTGAATTTGACTTCGTCCAGCTCTGTAAAGCCCATTTAAACAGTGAAGGTCTTTTTCCTTTTAGCTGCTTATATACCACTGAAGCTTACTGAGAGTTTGTGCACGGAAGGGAGGTCAGGTGTGGACTTTGCAGGAGACACTTCTGGAGAATGATTTTTGCATTTTTTAATGTTGGTTAGCCATCATCTTGATTCTTAGCCTTGTGAAATCAAAAACATACAAATAAAGCAAATATTACCTTACAAGTTTCCTTGTGAAAATGTGTGCAAGAGTACCCATACTAAGCACACTGCCATGTATCTTGTCTGCCTTGGCATGCTTTGGGTGTAAGGATCTTAATATGGATTGATTAACACTTTACTTTCCAAAATTGACCACAAGGAAGCAAATTTAACAAATTTATAAAACTATACAGTAGATTAAACTGAGGCTTAATCATATCAATTTAGTCTGGCTCTGTTAATAGCTAAGAAATGGCTTTATATTTTTTTAATACCTGGAATCTGTGTTACAATACACTCAAGTTACTTTTCAACCTCTCATTCTTCTAGAGAATGAACACTCATTGCTAATTTTTATGTAAAATTGAAATCTTTACTTTAGACATTTTGGGGGTATTTTGGAGAACAAATTAAACTTAAGACACTATTTATTAGAATTTTACATGTAAGTTTTGCATTTAATAGTCCAGTTTTCTCTCAGGTTTTGGTAAACCTAATAAAAATGTAACTGTAGTTATATATTTATGATAATTTCAGTTGTATGTGCTTTTAGTAATGCATGTATATTACATACTAATGAGCAAATGAGACTACACTTTAGAATTGGAATATAGAAAGAATCCTAGTAATTAGGATGCTTCAGTTCAAATTTTGACTCTGCTGCTGAACTGCTATGCTAATTTATTATAAAATGCATTATACGTGCAAATAAATGATAAAATACATACCCAGTGCTGCATATTAGTAGTGCTTTATCCAAAATAATGGTTATTGAGCAGAAATGGTGTTTCTGCAAAACATGGGAGTGAAATCTGAGTTTTCAGTGTGCTGGAGTTCTAGCTTGCTTTGAACAAATCTGCTCTTGCACATCAGGTGGAAACACTTGGACTGTAGATGCAGCAATTAATTGCTTTTATCTGAGCACTTAATTTGATCTTGCTTTCTCCCCCCTTAATACAGTCTTGACTTGAAACGTTTTCTATATCAGTTGATGTCAAATGTGCCATATTTCTGTCAGGAGAAACTGCTGCCCTCTGGCACTGGGGCTCTAGATTTGTTCTCAAGAGTAGTGGGGTTTGCTGTGTTTGCCAGTTCAGGCTTAATTGGGTTACATCATAGGAGAAGGTCTGGAGATGGGGAAGACCTTTCAAAATGAGCATGAGTAGGGGAAGCAGATACCAACAGAGATGTATTCAAGGGACAGCATGGCCAATGCAGGGAGTCAAGCAGATGTCTGAAGGCGTGTAGGACAGTGGGGTACAAAGCTGGTGTGACTGCACCAGGAGGAATGTTGCAGTGACTGACCTCAACTGATGAGAACAAACATAGGATGTGTAGCTATGCAAGCAGGGGAAACTCTGAATTTTAAGTGCTCTTGCTCTGCATGAGGCATCAGGGCCTTGGAATAATTAATGTCAGGATTATTGAAGCAAGAGTACTCAATAGTTTATTCAGGCACAGTTAGTTTATTGTTTTCTTCCATGGTTTACTGATGTTACTGGATCCCTGAAAGATCAGTATACTGCAATGGGCTGTGTATACATGTAGCTTGTTAAAATAATACATGTGAAAGCAGTTTCAGAAGTTTTATGTAAGTGGGAAAACTGGTGTGTTTTTTTCCTTAAAACAACTTAAACATAAAATTTGTAACAGTTTCCATTTAGTTGTCAGGTGTTGGTTGTCACTTTTTAGAGTAAAACAAAAGACAAAAGTTGACCACCAGGAAAACATCTTAACCTACTGTACCACTGAGGAGAAATGGGAAAGGTGTGTGTGGGCATTCCCTGCCACCAGCCATACTGGTGAATAGTAGATGCTTGAAAACAATTCACTGTGTGTTTCTGTCCTTTCTCTTCCATTTGGTCCCAGTGTTGTTAAATTTTGTCTTGGTTGTACCATACAGATGCACATATACATAAATATGTACACATCCATGTATGTGGTGGTATGTAGCTCTCCATATGCAGAAGCATCCTGATGGCATGGGTTCCTGGGCAGTAGTAGGCACCACTCTTGGTCATGGCACTGGCTGTTCTTGGCCCTGTCAGCTGTAGGGATGCTTTAAATCTGGGATTTACTCTGACAATTAAATACAGAGCATGTATAGCTCACAAATCCCCCTCTGCCATGACCCCAGCTATTGATTTATTTGATGGGACAGTTGGAAGACTATTCAGAATTATTTGTGAAGCAAGCAGCATTTTGAAACCAGTCTTTATTAACATTAAAATGATTTATTTCTCCTTATGTTTAAAATAACTTGGAGTTTGAGTCTGACATTGCATAAATCTCTAGGTAGTGGTGGGTGTTTGAACAAATTTTATGCAGTCTGCTTATTCACTTAAAATTTTCACAACAAGCTGCTTCATTTGAAAGGACAGAGTTTTCACAGCTTACTGGGCTGCGGATTTAATACTAGTGAACTTTGAAAGCTTTTGCCAGGACAAGTGCATGCATCTTTGTATTGCTTCACAAGTTGGTGGTTTAGCTTATTTTAGAAAAATAAATCGTACATGTCAGATCTGAAGAAGGGCTTGTGTGACTGTAAATTTGTGTGTGCAGTGGTGGTTTTTTTTTCCTCCAACTACGTTGGTTACCCTGGTAAGATGCTCTCTCCCCCTCCACAGGGTTCACTTTATTTATTCCATGTATAGTGTTATTTGTTTATTTATGTATTTATTTTTAAGTATCGTTTGCATTCCGGTCTAAATGTGCTTGAAAATTACCATCTGCTCTCCTGCTATTTAGATAGGGCATGCTACAACTGAGGTGAAGAGCTGTCACATCAAATATTTTCATTCTAGCTTTCGCACCTTTGATATCAAGTTACATAATTGCAGTGCAGGACCATTTCCAGGGATTCCTTATTTTCTTTTTAACCCTACCATTCCTCCTCCCAGTCCTTACTGGATTTTGCTGCTTTTTGAGAATGTTTCCAGCACAGACGGACATTTGTGGGTGTTAGGAGAGGAGGGTTCAGCCCCTCAAGATGGTAAAATGTTAAAATTAGTGGAATAGGCAGGAATATAAAAGCAGAATTTGCCTATTTATGGTGAAAAATGTTTATGTGCAGATAAAACAGGTAGGAGTAGGGTGATTCTGGGCTTGGTTGGGTTTTTTTCCCTTTTCTTTGGTTGTTTTTTTTCTATTTTCTACATTTATTGTCTTTTCTCAAACAAAGTAAAATACAAATGGGTCAATGGCATACACAGAATGTATTTCTCATAATATTGAGGTTTAATCTGCCTGTGCTTTGGTGGATTTTTGTTTGATTCTATTGTTCCTTAGTTTTTATTTTTATTTTTGTTTGTTGGGTTTGCTTGGCCTTTTAAGTTCGAGGAGTAAGGGAGGTGGAAACTGCTCTCAAAATTAGACCATTATAAAAATGAACAGATCATCCGTATTCATGCTGACAGTCACTTTGGGTTGAATGGGAATAAACTGACAGAAGATGGTGTTTGGAAATGAAACATGACGGGAAAGCAGTTAGCACAAACTGCCCAATAATTTCTCATAGTCAGGAAAAGAGCGCCATTATAGAGCAGGGGTTGTGCCAGTAAAACAGCTGTAAGATAAATTAATGGTTTTGCAGTACCAGGCAGTAAATTTGGTGTATGTCATCTGCCTCCTCCCCAGTGGTTAATATGGTAATGGGGTGGGTACTGGAGCAGGCACCAAATTCCAAGTGTCTGAATCTTCTGTGAGGTAGAGTTTACTACCCAGCTTGTTTTGACCCACTGGGGCCCTGGTGGGACAAGCTGCTGTTGGCCACCTCCTGGGTGAGACTCCCTTGTCCTCTCTGTGGGGTGGCAACTAGTTCCCCTGAATGCTTCCCAATCCGTCTTCTTCACTTTTCTAGAGACTAACAGTGGTCTTCTGTACAAGGTTTGGTTTTGTTTTTTGGGGTTTTTTTGCTTCTGCTGCTGAAGCAGTGGATGCAATACATGTAATTAGTTACTTTTACATGGCGGTTTGTGCATTCCTGTGATGTACATTGGAGGGATCTTGGCTTTCACTGACATCTGGGTGGATCTTTTCTAGCACCAGTGGAGACTTTGGTGGCAATTTGGTACTGCCAGAGCCTCTTGTGCTTATGTGGTGTGGACATCTCTCTGCTCCATCCTTAATGCAGCACTTGAGTTACCTGAGCTTGAATAGTGGGATGGAGGAGCCAGGCAGTGGGACATGGCTGAGGTCATGAAGCTCAGCCAAACTATGGGGCTATCATGGGGATAAAACATTTCCCCCTAACCACCCCCCTTTTATTTTCCTCATTTAACCTGTAAAACCATGCAGGAGAGATGCTTCAGCTGAAGTTGGGCTGTTAGTCATGGCCATAGCGTGTGGGATCAACCCCTGGTGTGGTAGCTGTGACTCCAGGCCTGGAAAGGATGCATCCAGGCCTGTCTCAGATGGCATCATCCTTACTGCAGGCATGTGTGTGCCATGTGCAGGCTTTCTCTTACAGCAGTAGATAGGACATTCTCCCCGTCTGTAGAAAGCTGCTCCAGAGTTTAGGACCACAGGTGCAGTTGTAAACTCAGAGAGGAGAAACAAACATTTGTCCTGGATTGATCCTGTTGTCTGAGCTATACCAGAAGGCTTTGTTCCTGTTTGCCGGTGCCACTTAATAATTTCAGCTTGTGTTTCATTTCTTCTGTTGGTCAGCTGAAGCGTTTTGAGGACAGTGGAAACCTAGTAACATACCCTTTTGCTCTGAGGTTATTTGGTACCATACAGAGTTGTGTAGAGGGCATTGCCAAAGTTCATCCCAGAATCAGTTATGTATTTGCAGTATCACCTTGAGTCTGTTCTTCCACAGGAAACCAAATACTCAGCTTCATTCAATTGATTAATTCCTTCCCTCTTTTTCTGCAAAAAGAATAGAGCATGGGAAGAAATACATGTCCAGCCACTAGAAGCTGGAAACTGCGCAGCAGAGCTAGGTTTATGTTTTGTTAAAACTTAACCTGCCTCCTCTTAGCAAGGACTCATTTACTTCAGGTAGGGGAATGGGCTGCAGGGTACATCGGGAATTGTAGTTTTGCAGTGATTTGTGCTCTGAAGATTAATAATCTTACAACCCTCAGAGGGAGATAAAGAGAAGATGTTCTCAGACAAATTGTTATCTTGTATTTCAGAAATGTGCTTTGAGCACTGAGCGTATCTTCAATTCTTCCCTTCAGTTTTTACCTTAGTACCCTTAGTAGTGGCAATATTTTAAACATCTAGGCTTGTCTTTCTCACTTCATCCCTTTTTAGTTTTCTGCAACTTCTTGGGGTTGTTATAGAGATGTTTGCTTTATAAGGCAGTTGTGTTTTTCAGAAAACTATTTTTGAAATGCAAAACTTGAGGAAAAAATATTAAAAATGTCATTTGTTTTTTAACCATATGTACATGCACTGTGCAGATTGAACAAATAAGATACTGGCCTTTTATGTTTGAAGAGTCCTGGCAATACCCTAATAACAGTGTTTTAAAAATAACTTATGTAGTCTCTTAACTTTCAGATAATTTTTAGCTTTTTATCTGCAGGTGGTTTCAGTAGCTTTTGTTATAAATTTGTTGAATTTCTTAAATATTGGTTGTGGTTTAGCCACTGAAGTAAGTTGTTACTCAAGAGCTTAAGTAGGCTGAACACCCAAATCCAGTTACTAGTAAGAAGGTGACCATCTTTCTTCTTCACCCATTACCTCTCTCTATGTACACCAGGGAGCTACAGAGGTTTTCATGGCTCACTGAAGAGCTACAAATTCTTTATTGTTTCTACGCTTTTAACACATACTTAGAAGTGGCTAAGAATACATACAAGTACTTAGAAAAATGTAACTTCAGGCTGGTTGGCTGAACCAAAAACTCTTCTTGCCTTATTTATTTTTCCTAACACCTTTCACGTCCCTCAAGGCATGTTATGACTTTGAAAATGGGATTATATATGTGCATTGACTACCGAAGTGCTTAAAAACCTACAGTATGCTAGACACATTGCAATATTTAGAAAAAAGGAATTGGGAAAAAATACTTAGCAAACTAAATTGGTAGGAAATGATAAACAGGCAGAATGTAATTCCATATAGGGAGAGTTTGTTCCAAAGGGTTGAGAGTAGGTGGTGGGCTTCATTGCTCTGCCATAGATTTGAACGGAAGGTTTAATATGCAGTCTCTACTGAGGTAATAATATCTGTCAACTTCACTGATACATTTTATGCATCATTGTGAATTACTTAAGCATTTTCAGATGAAGGGCTAATTACTAACAAAATTCAGTAAGGATGTCTGTGTTAAGTATGGATGTGTATGTATGTATTTAATGTCTTCGGTGTTGGAGTGATTTTTTTACGCTTCTGAGATCCCTTACGCTTTTTCTGTTTTGCATGATGCAAAACACAGTGTGCATCAATCACATTGCTGTTATATGGCACTTAGCTGGTGTTACAAATCTGAGTCAGACTTGGGCAAGTGTGGGAAACAGTTTCCTTAGTTTTGGATGTCTTTCTGTTCCTTGCAGCATGTTTCTGTTCCTTGCAGCATGTCCAACTGTTCCAGTTGGATCTTTTGCTTTCCCTTGGGTCAGTCCCGTACGTTCCTAATTTTCGTGAAGCTTAGCAATATTTTGCTGAATGGGTGGGAGACTTTTGGGGTCTTTTTTGTTGGGAGGGAAGGGAGAAGCCTTAGTTTTCTGCAGGTTAAGTGTGCTAAAATGGCTCGGCTCATGGCTAGGCTGGTGCTGAAACCACGCAAAAAAAATATTTGGGAGTATATGCCAGTAGAATAGAGAGGAGGTGAATCTCTGGCACTTGGCAGTTAGATCAACTTGTTTTGTTCCATTGCCACAGTCAGAATAACTTAAAAATAAGACATAATTGGGTAATTAAGGCTCATGTCATTGAGCAAGGCACCTTGATGGCTGCAACTGGGTCTGCCAAAACTGTGTGTGGCAATGCTTTTGTGCTCTTCTGCCTAACAGTCCCATTCTGGACCTAATAAATGTTTAAAAGGAATTGATGATTTTCCATTATTTTCTCCTGGTTTTACAGAACAGAGTTTTGTCAAGAAGCTTTGTCTGACTTCTCAAACTTCTCATTTATTCAGAAGGATGCTACAAAAATGTTTAGGTTGGCACTTCTAATGGGCTAGTAATTTTTTTTTGTTGTTTTTTAAAAGAAAATGTGCTGTCAATACACTCTTACTTTATGGACTTGTTCTCTGTGCCAGGGAGCCACTCACCAAAATGCTGTCTCCTCCATCCAGCTGTTTGAAATGGTTTTTGTTCTCCTTAGTTCTGGTAGAGAAGAACCTGCACAACACTGGTAGCAAAGGTGAATAATAAGACTAAATGACTGTGATCGTTGGCCCTCTTGCTGCTGTCTTCGTAGATGTGTAGTTGCTTTTGTACATGGAAAAGAAGAATTGCAGAAGTCAGTCACTCTAATGACATGGATCTGCTACCAGCATATGATTGCTCCTCTGTGTATAACAGCAATAGGCAAACACAGAATCTTTTAATTAAATTCATGTATCTATTAATTTTCTTCTAATATGTTACATACGCTGGAATCTAAGTTCCTTAAGACTCTTTGGAAAGCTTACTTTTTTCTTCACATTTCCTAAATAATCTTAACAATCTAAACATCAGGCAGACTGTTATTTGACATGAATTTGTTGTCATATTCCAGATCTGCCTTGGATTTTGGCAGAATTTATTTCATAAAATCTCCTTCTTCTTATTTCTCTTACTTTTTAAATGGCACCACATCAAATGTTGTCCAAAATCTGACTCACTGCTGAAATAAGTCTTTAAAAAAGACAGATGGAGAAAGCAAATGTTGTTAAAAATTTTGTCTGAAGTATTGTAGCTCTGCTAATAGTCACTTTTAAATCATAATTGCTGTACAGAGTTCGACTGGTTTTACATTTATTTTTTGTTCTTTGTGGTTTCTTACTTCTACAAAGCTATTGTTTTGGCTATACTAAAACCATTATGCTCTCATGCAGTTTTACAGTTGAGAAATATAAAGGGAGGTTCTGTCTTTCAGGAGAATAGACTAACTTTCTTTTTCAATGATTATTCTCTACTAGAATTATTCCTTTTTTAATTCACTTTTTTCAGACTGTAAGCCTATATAATTGTTTACTGAAATTTGTGGATATCTATAAAGAGATACAAAAATGCTTAAATACAGCATCTCATAGATGTACACAGGATAGTTTCTATTAAATTCACAATACTGTGGGGAAAAATATGATTGAGTT
>VYZP01048678.1:4661-33869 GCA_013400635.1 Hypocryptadius cinnamomeus | reverse complement strand
GCATGAAGAAGCATGTTGTTAGCACTTAGAGTTAAGGAATCTTTGCTTCTCAGTAATTGCTGTGTAGAAATTTCACTTGGTAAGGATTGACTTGATAAAATGCATTAGACAAATATATCTGTGAGATGCATAACATACACCTATTTTATATTGATATTTCCTGGCTCTAAAACCACACCTTGTGAGGAATCTTAGAAGTGAATTATAGTTGCCACATTTAAAAGCTCTAGTAATAGAATTGTGTATAGATTTAGCCACTTGAATCTCTCTATGACCAGTGCCATTGCTTAACTTCTAGCTTTTATTGTTTGATTTGTGATACATCTCAGATGGTAACTTTTTCACTTTTTAGCCCACGGTTTCAGAAACTATTTATTATGGTGACCCTAGAAGGTTATTTAGAAGTCTGCTGGGAAAAGCACAGACTTTACTCTCAATTCTAAAGGAAAGGACCAAAATTTACAAAGTCCCAACAGAGATGCTGTCTTTTTACTGTTAGTTCAGAGGAGAAAAAAAAAAATCTCTTCCCAGTATCTATGGATTGGACATTAGTGGAGCATTTAGTAAATAAGGTTTGATATGTCAAGGCAGATATGACACCACTGGCAAGGCCTTCAGCTTACAATTTTCTGCCTTTTCTGGCAGATGTGGATTTTCTTTACCTTAAATAGAAATTGATGGGGGAGAAGGAAGAAGAGAGTTTTAAGTAGTGTGATTTATGTGGGAATTTCTGCCCTTTATTAAATGACAATAGAAAGTGATTTTGAAGAGTTTAATTCTTCCTCCCTCCACCTCCAGTGTGAAATTGAGGTGAAGTCCTGCAATCAGAAGAAGGAACTATTGAACTCTAAGACTGTGGGAAGGTGAACTTAGCCTTTTGCAGAGGACTAAATTTTTCCCTTTATAAGATTATGTCCAATTTTTGGCCATGAATCTTTTATTTGTTAGTATGTTGTATTAATTTTTTGTCCTCTATCTGTGCTGTTTCTCTGGGTGAAAAATAGTCATTAAATTGGAAGGGAGGACAAATGGTGAAACATGTATCCTGACAGATGTTCCCATATATATGATTAAGAACGGAAATGTGCTCTGCATATATTGCCTTTCATCCCACAATATGATTTGGGAGATGACTTTTTGTTCCTAGATCACTTAAAAGATCTTTGAAGCAATTTGTAGAGATATGATTCTGATGGTTTCTTTGTTATTTATGTAGGAGCTCTAAATGCTCATCTTCTGATTAATGACAGCTATTGATTTTTTTCCTTCCCTTTATTTTTTTCAGTAGTTTGCTTTCCTTCTGTGGAATCAGCATCCTCAAAGGCATAAATGCCTGAATCTTAGAGAGCAAGTAGTATGGCATTTGATTCTTTAAAAAAAAGAAAAGAAAAGGCATTATTATTATCCTTATTATTATTACTAGTCTGCTCCTTATTCTCTTTCCTTTTTCATTATTTTTCATTCTTAATCCTAGATTTTTAAGGTCTGTATTCATTCCCCTTTGTGAGCAGACACATCCGAATTTTCTAGTAGATCAGTTGCATCTGAGCACTTAGAGTTTCCACTAATTGCTGATACATTTCATAGAATCACAGAAATTTTTTATGTTGGAAAAGACTTCTAAGATCATAAAATCCAACCATCAGACCAGCACCACGGTGTTCACAATTAAACCATGTTCCCAGGTGCCACATCCAGAAGTTTTTCTGAGTGCCTCCCCAGGTATGGTGGTTCCACCACCTCCCTGGGCAGCCTGTTCCGATGCATGACCGTGTTTTCAGTGAGGAGGTTTTTTCTAATATCCAATCTAAATGGCACAACTTGAGGCTGTTTCCTGTTATCCAATAGGTAGTTGCCTGGTAAAAGAGACTGACTCCCGCTGCAGTAGAACCTCCTCTCAGGCTGTTGTAGACAGTGATAACATTTCCGAGCCTCCTTTTCTCCTGCCCAGACAGCCCCAGCTGCCTTAGCCACTCCTCACAGGACTTGTGTTCTGGACCCTTTCACTTGCTCTGTTGCTCTTCTCTGGGCACACTGCAGCACCTCAATGTCTTTCCTGAACTGGGGCCTGGAACTGGACACAGAACTCCAGGTGTGGCCTCACCAGTGGGAATACAGGGCAATGATCCTTTCCTTGGTCCTGCTGGCCACACTATTGCTGATAAAGGCCAGGATGCCATTGACCTTCGTGGACACCTGGGCACATGCTGGCTCATGTTCAGCTGCTGTCAGCCAACACTCCCAGTTTTTTTTCCACCAGTCAGGTCTCCAGCCACTCTGCCTCCAGCCTGTAGTACTGTGTGGGGCTGTCGTGACTTGGTCTTGTTGAACCTTACACCATTAGCCTTGGCTCATTGATCCAGTCAAGAACACTCAGCAGAGCCTTCCTGCCCTCCTGCCCAATGTGGTGTCATCTGCCAGCTGACTGAGGGGACACTCAGTCCCCTTGTCCAGATTGTCAGTAAGGATGTTCACCAGAGCTATCTTCAACACTGAGCCCTGGGCTGCCGGCTGGTGTAACTCTACTCACCGGCACTGCAGCCCCAACCGTCCAGTCAGTTTATACCCAGCAAGCAGTGCACTCATCCACACCATAAGAAGCCAGTTTCTCCAAGAGAATGCTATGAGAAAAGGTGTCAAAAGCTTTACTAAAGTCCATGTAGACAACATCCACAGGATGTGGAGGATGTGCCTTTCATGAACCCATGCTGGCTGGGCCAAGATGGCCTCTGACCACCCTCTGTCCCGCTGATCTTTGTCTGGGGCACCAGCTCTTGTTGTCTCCCTCATCCTTAATGTGTCAGGAAATTGTCCTCTAGGAACCTCCTGGACTGTTTCCTCTCTGTTGTGTTGTATTTCCAGCAGACATCTTGTAAGTTGAAATCCCTTATGAGAGGAAGGGCCTGTGATTGTGAGAATTCTGCTAGCTGCTTGTAGAATATTTCATCTGCCCCTTCATCTTGGTGGTCTGTTGTAGGATTCCCACCAGGATATTTCTTTTTACTCTGGGCACTGTAATAATTTGCAGAATGCTCACTCTCCCTTTAAAGAGTTAAGGGTAGTAATTTGTTCTACTCTGCATCAGTACCACTGTTTCTTTACGCAAATCCATTATATGGTATATATCCATATAGCTCCAGAATCACTCCACTGGAGGAACTGCTGTATGACTCTCGTTGTGGGCTGTTTTGGTGTCTTGTATCATAACATCAGAAAAACTTTTTTTTGTTTTTTAGATATCTGCCAGCAGAGAGAGAACAGTACAAAGGAAGTACAAAGAGTGCAGATCACGTCAAGGGTGCAAACAGGCACAACAGATAAAAGTTCATATCATCTTAAGTACACTCATAACTCTGTGTGCCAAAGAATTGCCTTTGCTGGTTTTCAGACTACTGACATTGATATTGTGTACTCTTGAGCCATTGTTTTTATGTCTTTGTTTCCTCTTCATCTTGGGTTTTGTTTTGTCTGTATGCTATCTTACTAATGATTCACTCTGAGCAACCAACCACATCACTTGATTCGTTTCAAACAAACAGTGACACTGTTTGATTCTGATTTTTTGAGGTCCTCTTCCAGCAGTGTTGCAGGTACAAGTAGTGAACATGTCTAAAAATATAAAAGAGAAAATATCTTTTTGAGACATTCTGTTTGTTTGTTAACATTAGAAATGTCTTCAGGTTAGAGTAGTATGTTCAAGTTGTTTGAGTAACAGCCGTGACTTCTCAGGGTCTGTAAGAGGGAAAGTGGTAGATTACTGCAACACAAGCTGCTTGGAAAGTATCCAGTAAAAACTTGAACCTCTTCCAGGAAAATAGGCTTTGAATGTGCTGACTATAACAAGAGAGCATTCAAAACTAATTTGTTAGTGGGTTTGTTATCACATTTTACTTAAAACTTGATCTCTTAAGATGTGTTGGGAAAAGAATTAAGCTAAGCATCAACGTTCAGAATGGTGGTTCTAAAAATTACTGTTGCTCCGATAAAAACCTTCAGCAAATCTTTTTTACCTATTTGTGTACATGTGACTTTGGAGTTATTTTATTCCTTACTCTAGACAGCCTAGAAGAATATACAGAAAAGAAAATACCATTAGTAGCAGCCAGATGTTATCTTTATTTGACATGTGTTAATGTGTTTTGAAAGCTTTACTTCAGTTTTTACTACTCAGCTGATTTAAATTATCATCTTCCTAAACTTATTACTAAAAAGAATGCAGACTTCTTTTTTGGCTTCTTTCTGATTGCTGTGTTTACCCTCTGCTCTTATATTTTGTGTGTGTTGAATGCTCCTTAAAAACATTGCAATCTATTTTGTAATTCCATAGGGTGTATTTCTTGCTAGTAACTGTTGATGTTTTTATCTTCAAATAATTCTGGAAAATTTACAGCATCATAAAGTCTGCTTTTCCAAGTTTCCACCTATTATGCTTTAATGCTGAAGATGTATGCTTGACTTTACGCATCCTGTAGTCAACTGTGATGGGATTGTCTGAAGTTAACCACATGCTGCACATGCTAGGAGTTCATAAATAACATGACCAAAGATAACAAATTACAGAGAAGATGGAGAAGGGGAAGAGAAGGCATTACAGCAACTTCCAAAAAATTATGTAGTCGCTCAGTTGGCTCATTTTCAGGCTTTCCTTGGAAGTTTTTAAATTCTGTCAGGTTTTATGATCTGAATTCATGCTACAGGCAGAAACAAGTGTGAACTTTCTTCCATAGTGGAATATTTCTTTGTGTGGAGAGTAACTATCTCCATACTTACTCCTCCATAACTTTGGCATTTTGATGACTAGAGGAGATCACCCTTTATTACCACTTGGTAGCATTAATCTCATGCCCAGTGGGCTAAGGAATTGCCCATTTTTCTATAACTTTCCATTTAAAGAAATAGCTGCATGTAGGCTACCTGATGCTCACCAGTGATACTCATAAGCAATGGAAAAACAAAGTCAAGCTGGCGTTGTGGGTATTTGAATACAGTAACAGGAAATGACAGAGATGTCACTTCATCTTTACCTTCTTGACTAAGCCTATTAGCAAATAGCATTATTAATTATGTGATTATATACTTTTATTTCCTTTGCCACTTATATATTTTGAGAGCAAAAGCCTACCCGTGTTTCACTTGAATTTGCTTCTTTTCTGGTTTTGGACCAGTGCCTCATTTTTGGTGTTCAGCATTGCTCCTTACATTGGAGGAGGTCACAGTCTTTCCCATACCAATCCAGGCCTAGTCCTCAATCTTCCTTCTGTTGTTGAAATTTTACTCCCACCCTATCTAACAGTATGCAACAATATGATCATTGTGTGGCACAGGATGTGGTGCTGTGCTGAAATTTTGGGTGTTAGCTTAGACTTATTTTGCAGTTTAGTTTTCATACCAAAGCATTTTCTTTCTGCCGTTATAAAGTGACTTAATGACACTAAAATTCTGCTGTATCAAGTGAATGACACTTTGTCACTTCCGAGGCCATATTCTTACCAGGTTTCAGGTTCCCATTACTTCTAATGGAAGAACTTGGTCTCTTCAGAAAAGTTCTTTATGGCAGGAAGGCTCTGGGTTTGGTTTTTTAATTCCCCACTCTCTGCAGTTATTTTCAGAGCTCTCTGCAATTCAGCTTGAAGCGAGAACACTTTGATTCTTGGGCAAGAGGGACTGGCGCAGCCCAGCTGTTCTGGGTGATCTCAAGCTGCTAGGCTGCTACTCTTAAAGACCATATTATGTCTGAGAGTCATTAATGATATTCAGTACATCCAAGCTTCAGTCTGCGCTGTTGTCTTGCTGAACTATGTAGAGAGATTTCTATCAAAGAGAAGTAAAAAAGGGTATTACGTTCACAGTGTGGTTTTCTTCTAGCTCTTTGGAAACCATCCTGTGTCAATAGAGGAGGTCATATAATGCAAATTGGGAAGGTCAGTAGGCAGATCTGTATGGATTGTACAATAGTGTGTAATGAGTGTTCCTCTTCAGTTGACAGTATAATAGTTAACAAGGGGAAAGCTCACTGTTGATGTTCTCAGGCTCTTCTCAAAGTCTTTACTTCAAGCCACTGGCAGATTCAGACAGAGATCTTTATGCTGTGGTTTATAGCACATTATCAAATAGGAATAGGAAATTCCTTGTTCAGAACCAGGTAGCAGTGCACAGATTATTCTGTTCATCCCTTTTCTTTTGCTTGTTCTTCTCCTCCATCCCCAAGTCAGGCATGCTGGATTGTTGTAAGGCAGCCCCATTCAAACCCTGAAGCTAAACAATACACTATTTTCCCTTGCTTTGTTTCATTGTAGTTAATTTAATATTCTGAAGAATGAAGCATACTGCCATAAGAGCATCAAGCAAGCAAAAAGGGTTTGATGCGTTCTACAAGAAGGAACACCTGCTGGAATGACATGGGTTTGCAAGCAGGAAAAAGTACCCTTTCCTTCTTCTTCCACTTGGAAGAATGTTCTTTTTGGGTTTTTGTTCATTTGGTTTTGATTTTGGTGTCTGCCTCCCGCCCTCTTCTGTATTTTTATTCCCCCATAGCTTTCTTGTAGATCATTGCCCTGTTTTCTCTGATACTGATCTGGATTAGATGGTGTGTGCATGCCACTGCCAGTCTGATTCCACTGCATGAGGTTTATTTCCAAGCAGAAGAGAAGGATCTGTACTTCCAGGGTGGGGTATCAAGGGAGCTATGTAAAGTGTGCTGCAAGGATTATCTAGTGTGCTATGACTTGCATGCTTTTACTTCCAGCTCACTCTTATATAAGTAGGTCTTAGAAGTTTAAAGTGGAATGGTTTTATGCAAAGCAAGTTAAGTTTTTATTTCTTCTAAAGTCCTGTATACAGATATTCAGGTGGGAGAGAACAATCCTAGGTGACTTAGGATTTGACTTACCCTGAGCAATAACTGCTTGAAAATGAAAAGAAAATTCCAGGAGTAATCTGTTTTTTCTATGAACAGAAATTAGTTGGATGGTTAGTGTGTAAGCCTTATACCTGAACAGATCTCTCTTGGGATATAGTTAACTAAACTTTTTCACCTGTTTGGTTTTTGTTGTTGATTTGTCAGGACTTTTTTCCACTGCCTTTCCAACAAATAGCAACAGTCTATCTACCCTACATTGGTTAGTATAGCACAGAGCTTGATGCAGCCTGGGTTGAGGTCAAGCACTCCAATTCGAACCTCTCAAGGGCTTTTCTCTATGTGTTGCCAGTGTACTGGTAAAAATGACTTTAAACTCTTGTCAGTGCAGTTACTGGTGCATGCATCACAGTCCCACTCAAATAAACCTGTCACAACACAGAGTCAGCAGCTAGAGAAGAGTACAAGGGCAGGCCTCTAGCTTTTCATTCGAGCATCACTAAACGTGCACAGAGTGCCCAATTATTTCAGCATTATTGAGCAAGCCTACAGGAGGACCCAAGCCTTGCTACATTAGATTTTCTTTAGTAATTTGCTCAAGTACCGCTGAGGACACTTAAAGGGCTTAAAACGGTGGCTGCAACCAGTTTCCTTTTCTGGATTGTTAATTCAGGTTTTCTCTTTCAAATTAACTTTCACTGCATGCTGTGCAGTAGCGCTGGGAGAACTGTTTAACACTAATTTTCTCAATTTTCAGCTTTTTTTTTCATTATATAACTGCTTTTACAGTTATGTATGTTTTGATTAGATGTGTACATGGTGCGTTTCTACTAGAAAGAGAAAAGCATAATACCGCCGTCAAAAAAAAAAAATTCACCAAAATGGTAACATTCATTTGGTTTCTTTTTTTATTTTTTAATTTTTGTTGTTGTTTTCCAGTTCAGTCTGAGTTTTACCAAATACGTTGTGTCCAAACATCTGGACATTTTTAAGGCACCAGGATGTTTGTGAGCATTGGTATCTTGGATCGATCAGATGCATTGATTGATCTGATCAGTCACGGTTGATGTAGGTGATCAATTAGACAATCCCCAGCTCCCTGAACAAATTCAATATCTGTGTTTTGTTTTTCACAGCAGCAACAACTCCAAGCCCAGCACTTGTCACATGGACATGGTCTTCCTGTGCCGCTCACTCCGCACCCCTCGGGCTTGCAGCCTCCAGCCATCCCACCCATTGGCAGCAGTGCTGGTCTCCTGGCACTCTCCAGTGCACTGGGGGGGCAGTCCCACCTCCCAATTAAAGATGAGAAGAAGCACCATGATAATGATCACCAAAGAGGTAGGCGCTGCCAGAGGAGTGTGTGGCTTTGGTTTCCTCTTTTTTTTTTTTTAATTCTCCTGTTTAAAGCAAGCAAAGGAGGGGAGGGAGGAGCAATTTTCAGAAGAGTTCCTAGCTAATTACTTTAGTGTTTATTATCTAGCAGTAGCCAGAAATTGTGTTCAAATGCTAGAAATCCAGTTTTATAAATCTGGCTGTACCACATTAATAATTAACTGTACAGAAAAGTTAACATCTGTGCAATTTATTATTTAACAGACATCAGGATTCTTTCTTTGGAGTATGATAAATGTATAATTTTATGTAAACTAACTAGTATTTTTCTCTTTCTTTCTTCTCCCACATGCCCATCCCCTGCCACTGTATCTCTCCCTCCTTACGCATGGGGGCTGCTCTGCATGCAGACAGAGACTCCATCAAGGTAGGATTCCATTTTGTAGGTGTAAAGGGTAGCTCGACAGAGCTGTGTGAGCACTGCATTCTTCTGAAGTGTGGCACAGAGTGGTGGAAAAAGTCACAAACTGGAACTGGATTGTGATGCTTGTGTTGATTGGCAGCACCCTGCATAGCCTGTGTGTCACATTTAGGCAATGGCTGGTAGTGGGGCAGCTAGGATTGCAGGCAACATGCTAACCAGTGAATTTACTGGAACAGCATTGAGGCTGTTCTTGGGTGAAAAGAAAGGTCTGCCCAGGGTCTGTGTCCAAGCTTTTGAGACAGAAAGAATAAGCCAGTAGTCTTAAGTCATTTGGATGCTGTATATTGTAATTCTGATATTTCCTTATAATGCAGTTGAGGAAGGAGATCTCTGTTGCTTATGTGGGGAGACATGGAGTGCTGCCTGCTGTCCTGTAGTTGGAGAGGAGTGAGCTGCCCTTCCCTCTACCCTGATGAATGTGGTACTGAAGCTTGCACTGAGGATTCTGCCTTCCTTTTCCAAAAATTAATTTTTGGCTTCTGAGTGACTCTGCAGTATATCTGTATCCCATGTTAGGTGATGTTATAAGTAGATGTAATAACATCCCTTACAACTTGTATAATTTTGAGCATTCAGTAATACAAGCATGATTCAGTGACATACATTCTTTTCCATACTGATAGCCATCAGAGTCTTTCAGGGACTCCTGGGGTTTTAATGCTGCAGATGGAGAGATGTCCTGTCCTCTGCCTTGACGGGTGTGCTCTCCTAGTTTGTGTGGTTTTCAGAAACAAGATCAAGCCTTATTAGGTGCTGCTGAGTGTGAAAAGAAAGATACACTTCTTTTAGAAATGGCAAGACCTGTAACAACCTTATGGAGCACTTAGAAACAGTTTTTCAAGTTCCTAGTAGTGCTTTTTTTAGGAATACATAATATATTCTTGGGGTTAGGGAAGTGATGGAAGAGAAGTTCACAGCATGAGTCTGGTATGCATTAGACAAGATTAGCAGGATTTTGTCAGGCAGATATTAGTAGTGTTCCCTTTATGGTGTTGGGAGAAGCATGGTTCTGGGTACAGGCTTTGCCCCCACTAGAGACCTGTCCATCCGGGGCTGAGACAAGAGCTGACACCTTGGTTTTTTGGCAACTACAGGTGGTGACGTGTCCCATACCTTATCCCAGCACACCCATTCTGCTACTGGCATTCCTGACATGTCCCAGCCAAGCACAACTGAGCCAATAGTTGTCAGTTTTGCTGTTACACACCTGGCTCTGCATAACAACCAGGAGTTGACAGGAACTGTCAGTTCTCACCGTGAGCAGCAAAGGCACTGAAGCTGTCTATCTGCTGACGTAAGACAACAGCGTGTTGGATTTCACTTCAGCCTCTTTGTTGTGAGGGCTGGAAACTACTAATACTGCTTAATGCGATGAGGCAGGAGCACACATTAATGATGATTTCCCTAGAAAACCCAGTCTTCACTGTGAACAGATAAATTTAGTCCGTTTTCATTTTTCCTGAACTCAAACTAATAAATGCAAGTGGGGTGGATACCTAACTCTGAGAGCACAAACCCATGTCGTTTCTTGAGTAAGTTTGCTTATCTATATAGTTGAAACCATGATGATTTCATTCAAGAAAGTGACTGAGAACTGCTAATAAATGCCATTTACTGTTTCTAAACAATATATGCTAGTCATGTTTCTGTAACATTTGCGAGGTGCTGGGGTGTTTGTGCTGGCATGGATATTAGGGCGAGCATTTGTACTGAAAAGGCTGATTTTTTTCTGAGATTGATTCAAAAGTGCTGTTACTCATACAGCTTCCAGAAGAATGAAGGGCATCTACTTTGTGCAGTTTACTTTGAAATGATAAGTAGATGTTTGTCTTGCACGGTGCTCAGGTTGTGAATTGGCTTGTGTGTCAGCATTATGGGGCTTACTGCCAGCTTTGCAAGGTGAAATAGTTTGCTAATTTCCTTAAATGTTTTCAGTGATGCCCAGAGTAGCAGTTAGTTGCTTGTTCAATCGATCCCTCCTCCCTTAAGTGGCTCCCGGTTAAGAGAGGCTTTTTATGATTGTCTGCCGTGTGACTTGAGACAGTTTTTGTCAGCCAGAACCAGCTGGAGTCTGTGTGCTTGTATGAAATAATTTATTCATGCAGGATAATGCTCCTTAACATTTAACAGGTGATGAACGTGACATAAATTTCCTTCTTCCTTTTAATTTTTCCCTTTCCTCTTCCAATGTGCAAACAGGCAGGCTCTGGTACTCTAAATAGTAAGTAATTTTTGGCCATCTGTCAAAAGGAAATTTCAATACAAATTTAAATTAATGATGCCTGAAATTTTTTATAGCTCCTCTAAAAGCCTCTAATGTGCAGAAAATTCTGAATCTGCTGGTAGTAATTAGTGTAGCATGTAATGAGGATATGGGCAATGTTATACAGCCCCAGTGTAACGTTTTGATATGGTAGCAAAATTTTGATTTATATAAGGTTGTGTCTGGGTTTAATTGTGAGAGACACTTTAAAGTGTTTTCTTGCTGATACAGATTATTAAGCAGGGTGGATTTTAAAATAGCTCATGAAGTGTAAATTTACGCTTTAGTGTGCAATTCAGATAACAAAGGTACAGTACCCATTTCTACAAAGAAAGGAATTTGGCATGACCCATTTCTTGCCACTACTTACAGTGCTTTGGATTTGCTGAGCAGTTTTCTTGCTGAAACTTGCTGTCTCTAGCTGTGCTGGTCCTGACTCTCCTCTTAGTTCAGGCCAGGCAAAAGGCATTTTGCATCACTCTACCAACATAACATGTTACGCCTGATCCCGCCCAGCACCTCCCCTGACTGGGTAGTTCATTGCTGAAACTGAGCAGTTACTCCAGGTAACATGAGATTGTCCAGGAGCTGTTCCTAAATAATAGATCAGCATTGACACAGCAAGCTCTGTGGAGAAGGGCAGCTTTGGGAGCTCTTTGATTTCTTCTTGGATCCAGTCCTCCAAATTCTTTGCTAAGTTTGAGGTATAGGAAAATTCTGAATGCAGTAAACTGGGTCATGGGAATGCTCTTTGTGCAGTGGCAAGGCTGTGGAGCAGACAAAAGGAAGGGAAGGGTGGCATGTGCCAGGGCTGTGCTCAAAGTGCAGCCCTGGCTTAAGGGCTCTGAGGCAATATAATGTGTTTAGACAGAAAGATAAACAGCTCTGCAGTTAACCGCACAGCTTTTCGTGGAGGACTTGGTGTATCTCCTTTTCAAAGCCATTAAACTTCTTTTTTTAAAAGAGGGGAAAAAATGGGAAAAGGATTATTATTTTAAGTGGATTCATTCTTGCAAATTGCACTTGCACGAGTTTTGTTCCATCTCTTGTGAGAACTCTTGGTGCAGGAGGCATGTCCTTCTTTCCAGCCCTGGTATCATGTCTAGGACAAATATGGCAAAAGTTTCTCTGGTGCTTAATGAAGTTCCTTTTCTAATACATTCCCTTTGGAGAAGCTATGGAAACAACTTGTGTGAAAAAGCTCCACCTGACAGAAAGCAGTGTAGTGCTGGCACTCTCTTTCCATAACTCTCAGTTCAGCAAATGGAATGAAGGAGCTCCCAGATGCTGGCTGGGCTGTGTGCCGGCCAGAGGTAGCTTGGCTGTCTCTGAGCGGATTGTTCAAGAACCTCCTGAAAGTTCAAGAGTCTCCTGAAACACGTGGATTCACGCGCGGGATCCAACATGTGTAACTTTTTATCACTTCTTATGGAGATCTCTTGTTCTTTATATGCCTGTTATGCATTGCCTTTCTTTTGGGGTTGGTTGGTTTGTTTCTTTGGGTTGTTTTTTGGTTGTTGGGATTTTTTTCTTTATCTGATTTTTAAATTATTTGAGGCAGAGACTATGCCTATAGTAAGACTTGCCAAGGTGATGAAATCTTTTTTCATTTTGATCTGTTTCAGCAGTAACAACTGCCAATAATTGAAAATTGCAGTCTTGTGACAGAAATAAAAGAGCTGATTTGAGATTCTTCTGGGGGAAAAAAAAGAATTTTAGAGGAAAAGGTACCAAATAATGCATCAAATGGAGCTTTGGGGTAGACTTCTGGCCAGCATGCTGGTGAATTGGGAAAAGTCTGTCAGGGCAAATTGAGATGAATTTAGAAATAAAATTACTTTTGCCTTAATCTGTGTGAAAGCTAATAATTACACATGTGGGCGATACAGGGAAAGTGGATGGATGCGGTTCGCACATTCCATTTACATTTGTGGTAGCAGGTGCTCCAGTGCTTCTCAAGCTGTTAGCCACTATTAAGTGTTTAGACCTCTTTTCATTTAGTTGTGAGTAGGCTGCTTACTCCTGAATCTGTGAGTAACCTGATGCTTGGAGGAGTTGTGTGAATGCACTTCTGGAAAGTACAAGATACTTTAAAATAAAAATGCCCCAACCTATAATGTAAGACTTCTGGATATTATCAAACGTAATTATGTTGCTGACTTTGTTCCTCTGCTGATAGAGGAACACCACATTAGCTGCTGTTATGTATTCTGTGGACTTTGCCCTAATTATCAGATTTCTTTTAAATGGGACTTCCTCTATAGGCGTGAGTGTCCTGCCAAATGTCTCTGCATTGCGTCTATTAAATAAGCCAAAAAAATGTAGTTACCTTTTAACAAACTTAAAGAAATTTGCAGAATTTATTTCCCGATCATTTTGTTATTTGGCCAATTAATCATCAGCTAAAGAGCACTTCACAGACTTGTTAAAATCCAGACATTTCAGACTCACATCATGGTTTCTGGTTTTGCCATTAAGGAATGAAGCATTGCATGTGTTTTGCTTTCCCTTGTGATGAAGCAGGTAGTTTTAAACAGAGCGGATTTGAACTACACCGCTCTGCAAGAGGTGTGTTTTTGATGTTCGTGGGTGTTTTTGGGGTACCATTACCAAGTGATAGTGAGTAACTTCTGTTGGCTTGTGATACAGTAATTTTTTCAGTATTAATTGATATCTGCCTCTGGGCGTGTAAGCTGTGCCGAATGTAACAGGTGCCCTAATTCCAGAAAATGTGTTGTAATTGTTTGTTTGTGGAACAGATGAATAAATATCTGTGGGGCATAGCTGGTCCTCAGGTGGTGAACGTGAGTGGATTAATGATGTGATTGGGTGAGACATGCTTGTTTGTTGCAGTCTCATCCAGTAACTTGTCTGCTGAAGCAGAACAAATATTAATTAGCAAGGTCCTGTTTGTTGTCTCAGTGTATCTTATGGAGCTGATTTTTTGGCACTGCTTTTTTTTCTTGATAACCTTTTCGTGGCTAAACTTGTAGTGTTTCATTCAAGCTCTGTGGTTTTCAAAAGTAACATGAAACTAAACCTCAGGTGTGTACTTCCCTGCTGTGTTTTTTTCTTCTTTTCTCCCCCCCACCGCAACTGAGTTTTAAATTTCTTTCATTCATGCAGTATCACATTTTAGTCTTTTTCAGGAGGTCATCTGGGAAGTTTAATTTAGGGTAGAGTACTCATATTCATATGAAAGTGACAGCATATACTCTGTCATCAAAGAATTAGCTGCTTCTGCTAGTTTTGATGGCTTCACCTCTTTTACCCAATAGCTTTCTACCCACTTCTGTCTATTAGTGGCACACTGTCCTCTTATCTTACATCTTTCTGCATGTTACCACAGGGTGATTTTTACTCAGTGGTGTGCCCACATTTGGTCAAATTCCCATAGTGCATCCCACTGTCAAACTTTTATGTTGCCACTTGGTGATTTAGGGTAACTCAAATATTCTCTCTCCAGGTGCTCTCTTCACCCAGAAGGCAAATACATACATGGGCTGTAATTTCTAACCTGAGCAGTCATGTCTAATTATTTCCATGGCAACAGACTGTGATGTTGATAACACAGGATTATGATTTCACATCATAGAGTAGGAAGAGGAAGTTTGCTGGAATTGGGAGGTGGGTGGAAAGGTCTCCAGTGCAAAGGCTTTGACAATATAATAGCTGGGGGAAGAGAAGGAAAGGGAGGAAATTAATTTGTTTATTCTGTCTCTTCAAGTTCTCCTCATTATAAGCATGCGATTAAAATCATACTTGGCATGCTGGAATTCATGTCTTACATTAGTTTACTCATGGTGGATGAGTTGGAATGAGGAACACATTTGCAGGTCAAGTTACATAGGTGTTTGTCAATGTAATGGGAGAAAATAGACAACACGTACCAATTTTTGTCGAAAGTGGGACACAGACTAGGTTTTTGACTTACAGGTTTCTGTTGGTTGGTGCTGTGATTTTTTTCTTTTTTTTGTTTTTTTGAGCATGTAACATTTTGATTTTGTCTTTAAAACCCTTAGGTGCAAAGTAACTTGAAACATCCCTTATTTTTACGTGGGTCAACGGATTCCTTGGGCATGCAGATTATCTGCTAAAGAGAGGGAAGGAGTGCGCCTTCTGGATTCAGTGACATGTGTCACATGCATTGGAAGTTTCTGTCATATGGGTGAAGTCACGGAATGCTAATAGTATATTTGTATGGCTCTTCTTATCTCTTTTCTGGCACTGGGAAAGGAGCACATTACTAGTCCAAGATGATTAGTTTAGGGAAATGGGTAGTCTGACTGATAGGCAAGTTGTTATGCAAGATTGTTGAGTGCAACATGAACTACAAAGTTTTAGCTGTGCTTTGAAAGAAAAAGCAATTAGACCGGCCAGCAGGAATTGGCCATTGAGGGAAGTTTGCAGGAAAATTGCCCTGTTTCCTGCCTCTCTTTGGTACAGCTCTAATTGAGTTGAATAATTAATTAAATATCTAAAGCTCGATTAGCTATTCTGCACAGCAATTTGAAAAGTTCTGTCTTTTCTTAAGCGACATTTGGCCTTTTGAAGAACAAAAAATTGGAAATGCTAATGTTTTTCATCCAACTAAGGGAAGAAAATAAAAATGTCTCCATAGCAACAAAGCTTCTTTCTACATGGTTTCCTAAAATATGCCTGAACCAGAAGCAGATGCCTGATTTGAGAATCTTGCCTTCTTCAATGTAAACAAATAACTTATAGGCAGGTGTTGGAAATAATATGGAAATCCTATTAAAGAGCCCTGGGTTCCTGTCAGTCAGGAAGCCCCTGCCACAAAGGGGTTGGTTGTCTGAATAAAGGAGGCAGAGTAAATTCTCGTTAGGCTTTAGCTTTTCCCAGGAAATGATTGTTTCTGCATGCTCTTTCTCCTGCAAGTCTGAATGCAAGCCGTTTCTTCTACTGATCCCTTCTGCCACTCTTGCTTTCTGCCTCTCTTCTCCTGCTGGATTAGTGCTTGATGTCAGTGACGGCTGCTACTGCTTGGGGTGTTGTGTCATTTGTGATTTTAACCCCTGTTCCCTCCTGCCCCTCCCATCTGCAGCCCTGCCTTGGCTGGTGAGAGGACAGCTAGGGGAGACACCTGACGCTGGCCTGGAGTAAGGAGAGGAAGGGAAGTTCTCTGTGTCAATTTATAAATTTTGTTAAAGGTTTTGGCATGGGTGGTTTGCTGGTGTCGTGTCTTGGGGTTCCAAATAAAAGTGTGGTGTTTCATGTGTCATGTCTACAAAGTTGGTGACATGGTCTTGATTCTTTTTAGTCTTCTTTTGAAGTTACTGAGAAAACATGCTTGCCATCACTTGTATGTTAGTCTGGTGTGACACTTTTGTTGCATTTGCACTTTCTGATGTCAGTTTTGTCCCCAGACATGGCTGTACTGAGGTCTGCCCTACAACAGCTTACCTGCCAGCTTACCTGCAGGCTGTGGGTGAAAACTTTAGTGCAGGGCAGGTGGGAGCAGGTGCTGAGGACATGCTTTCCAAGGTCTCTAGGCTGGAAATGGAGACGATGTGTTTGTCTCCTCACATCCTGTCTCTATGTTCCTTGTCATGCCAGACGTAGTGGTGCTCTTAATAACACTCAGAGGGTTAAATGTGGATAAACACAAAACAAAGCTTCTGAAAAGCCTGAAGATTATCATGCAGCATTTCTCGGACTATAGCCCCCGAGACGCACTTCATAAAGCCAATAAAGCGCGCGCTGGTGGTCTCCTGTTGCCCTGGCAACGGACCACAGGGCACCCTGTGTGTGAAATGCATGAACATCTGCGAATTAATCTTTTTTAGTTTGTTCTTTCCTTGGCACCAGTGGAGCTGTGCTGGCTGGTAGCAACAGGGCCAGAGCTGGAGGGTACCCCAGGGATGCCCCAAGCTCCTGGCAGAGGGGGTAGAGCCAGGTCCTTCCCCAGCAGTGCTTCCCACAATGAAGAGATTGAAGGAATTCAGCTTGATGTCACTTTTTTCTGGGATGCTGTTAACTTGCTTTTGGGTGCATTGGGGGAAGAAATTTAAAAGGTATTTTTTGTAAGCTGAGGTATTGTTTGGCTTTTCGGTCTTACATGAAAAAATAAGCCAAGAGGAAAATTGAAATAAAGTCTTGTGTCCACACAACATTTTTAATGGACTTCACCACTCGTGTGCTTCACTGTCACAAGACTGTAGAAGAAATAGAACTTGAGGGGTAAAAAGTCTCACAGAAATCATAAAATGGAGACGTGTAGCAAAAGTCAGCAATGTGGCAGCTGACCCGGCAAGAGGTCCAGCCAGAATCGTGCATAAGAGATGCAAATCCTGGAGATGGTATTTTCCATTGCCTCCTGAAGGAATTACGGAGACCGCTAGCACAAGGGTTATTGACTTCCTGTCAGTTCCCTGTTAGGTGCTGGGTGTTCTCTTCCCTTGCCTTCTGCCACGCTCACCCCTGCTGCAGTGCACCAGGGTACAGGTTTCACGTCTGGTTCCAGAAGCTGTGCTGGCTGCTGGCTCTCACTGCTGGCTGCCAGCTCAGGGCTTGCCCCAGCTTTCCACCAAGTCTCAGGGAGGACTGTAGGGGGAACACTGTGAATGTTGTATCATCAGCAGTTGCTGGATGCAGTCAGTGTTTTAATGAAGCAATGGAAGTGAAATGCCACTTAAATCTACTAATTGCATTAAAAGGACAGCAGATTACTCTGTATCACTTCTTTTCGATCTGCAAACTTAACGAAGAGTACCAAGGAGCTTTTAAGTGAGGTATAGCAGCCAGTCCAGTACTACTTGTTTGCATACGAATATTAGTAGGCACAGCTGCACCTCTGTTTTTCTGCCACTCAAGAGGCAGTGAATACAGTTGTGGGAGTGTTCTTAATGCATACATATGAGTAAGTGGGGCGGAGGGGTGGGAGAAGGAAAAGATTCAACATGGGTTGTTCCTTTTTTCCATTAACTGGGTAAGCTGTCTATCATAGATTCACCATACAGAGAAGCTGGCGTATTTCAAGAAGCCTCTGTATTTTTGAAAGAGGGCATATGGTATTTTCTTAGCTATATTAATCTTTAAAAAATAAACAATAGCAAATTAATCAAAATAAACAATAACACTGGTTTTGCTGGCAGGGCCCTGCTTTGTCAGACTGGTGTGTTCTGCAGAGGTGCAGTGCAGGAATATGGAAAAAAGGCCAGGAGAGGTGTCTCCCAATTACAGCGACCCCCAGAAGGGTTTTCCGCAGTTGTGTGTGGTTTGTGTTTGGCACAGACCACACACAACATAAAGCTCTTCAGCTCTGGCAGCGTATTTCTGAGTCCTTTTCTCTTTTTATTAGATTTACGAAGTGGACTGACTGTATAGAAATCACTAGTTACACTGAGTTGAAAAGCCAGTGCTGACCTAAATAACATAAAGCTTTGCCTTGTGATCTCCCAATACCAGGCATTAGGAAATTGTTGTATCTGGCTTGCAGTAATTGTACCTGTGTGTTTATATTTCTCCTTTCTCCCTGATATATTTGTTGAAGCCATATCTGTTGATGCTATACTTCTGTCTTGCCTCTCCATTTCTTTTAAAAATATCAAACTGCAATTTATTTTAGTCCTGGAAGAAGTTAATGTTTTGCTTTTCTTCCCTGCTTTGAGGAAAGTTTTGTGCCATGATCTCCAACTACTATTTTGTAATGAGCCTTGCTGTCCAATACTGCAGTTTATGAGAAGAATTCAGTGTCTGAATAATTTAAAAATAATATTTTTTAAATCAATTACAGTAAACCTTGTGAAGTTAGAGAAACCTTTTTCTGCCATTCCCTTGCAGTACAGTATTTTTCTGAGTGCCATGTCAGTATGTATAAATGGCATGAGAGTAGCAAAGGGACACCACCTTAAGCATAAAAGCATCTGTCCATGATCAGTTTGTTGCCCTTAGAAAAAGTAGTGTGTGCTCGCCATCTAGGGTAGCCTAAAAGCTTTGTGTCACACTGCAGGAGTTTGAAAGCAGTCAAGTTATTTTCCAGGCCTGTAGGACTCTGGTGTGCTTTATGAAGGTTTGCTGGTTAGCAGTGTTGCCTTCACCTATGGCGAAGGCTGGGGGTGCCATTTTTCACTGCTTCTTCCTGTTCTGCTGGGTGAGGAACAGGAGACACCATCAAAAATTGTGATGTTATCTCTCTTTCCCATGCTTTCTAGGGTATTCAGCATCAGACTGTTTCTAGTGTATCTAGCATCAGAGGTTTTTCCCATTTAATCTGCGAAAGTCACAATTCTTTTGATACCAGGTGTTTTCTGTTGTACGGTACCTCTCTCTACAGTACTCTCTCTGTTGTGTCCTTGTTCTCCATGAACCTTAAGCCATTTTACAAATGCTGCTAATGACTGTAACAGTCCTGCTAATACTAATAAACAAACTTAGTGTTGCAAATAGCTATAATCTGATTTTTAATAGTAAATCTAACAGAAGTTTCCCACCAAGTAGTGTAGGGCCGTAGTGGGTAGTAACAGCTGTGGTGATCACAGCGTGATGGAGCTGCTGCTATTTAGTAGACAAATGTTTCATGATTGTTTTGGACAGGAAGAGGAAGAAAACTTTATTTGATAGAAGAAGTCTCTCATGTTGACAACACACAACAGCAGATTGCTACAGTGCAATCACTGCAAAGCCGCATGTTTTGCAAACAAAATATGTTGCAGATTCTAATTATAAAAACAAAAATATGTTCTTTAATTTGACATACAGAGAGAATTTCTCTTACTCTTTTTCTAAGTCTTAAAACTGCCAGGAATCCTCTCTGGAATACTAGTTACTCAGTGTGTGCAACTGTTACTGTAGATGTCAAAAATAAAATATTCATAAGTGTACTTGATATTGTATTCTGGCTCAAGATACAGATCTGTCCAACACTGCACTGTAATGTATATGTAAACTGGTCCTAGAAAAAACACTTGTTTTTCCATGCAGGGTTATTCCTGCCAGTAATGAGATTAAATCAAAACAAGCACCATTTGTTACCTAATTTACCCATTTTCCTAAAGTTTGCTAAAAGTTTAAAAATATGTTCGTGTAATTGAGCAATTGTGAAAAAGGCAGCAAAATCAGGGAAGCAGACATTTGAAGGTGGCTGTTGCCCATACTTAAATGGCAAGTAAAACATGTAATGCGTAGCACTGGGTTCTATGCAATAAGACTACTTTGTCCTGCTCTTTGAAACTGTAAACACAGTGTGCAGGTGTGTGAAACCTCTGTGTGAAACCTCTGGAAGAAGGCGAGTGAGCATTTGGCTTGAGTCAAATGAACATGGGGCGCAGTGGAGGAAGAGAGACTTGTGGGAATAAGTGCATGTTTCCTCTCTGCATCTACCTCATTAGCTACTGTGCTTATTTTTACCTACACTTTGCATACTCTCTGGAGAGAACTCTTCTACAATTTGCGTGGAAAAAAGGAAGAAAAGTTGTACGCAGTCTTGATTGTGCTGTTTAGAGATCAAGCAGCTAGTAAATTGATGCATGCCTAACACTTGTATGTTAAAAACTGTGTGTTCTTTATACCAGAAGCAAGGTGTAAGAAGGCCTTAATCCTCTAAATATTAATGCTTTTCAAGATCCCAGGTTACTATTGCCCTCTCTTACGTCAGAAAGTGCCTTATGTTCCCTTTTCTCCTGTAGGACATCTGGTGGTTCCATGGAAATATTTGAAGAGCCATCATTTAGCAGTTTGAAGGGAAAGCCTTGAATAATTCACACAACAAATGATTAGGCAAGCACTTGTCTATCTAACTGAATTATTCTGCATGTTTGCTGAAGCAGTTAAGCAGCAGAACAGCATTTTCTTCTCTGGAGGCTTTACAGGGGTAGTATTGACCCACCTAGTTATTGGGTTTCAGCCTTTTGTTGACACTGTTGTAAATGAAAGCAGTCTGGACAGGCACTGAGCAGCTGGGCTGGATAATTGTGGAGGATTCATGCTTGTTGCTGTTACCCTCAGTGTTTGTAGTGGGTTGTTTGCTTTGACTTTTGTTGAACTGTTGACAAAAGCATTAGATACAAATGGGAACAAATAAAGTGGTAAGATGCCAGGAGGGCTTGGCAGAAATGGTGGTTTTCATTCCAACTTAAATGGCGAATGTCGGCACTTGTCTGGGTGGGTAAAGGAAGGTGTATTCAGTATTTATGTGCTTTTCCCTCTCCTTTCCCTTTCTTTCCATAGTGCTAAATAGTTTTTGGCAATCAGGTGAATAAAAACAGAGCAGAGGCAATTTCACCATTGCCTTAACTCCTTGGCACTATGTTTTTGAAGCTCTCTCTGACTGTGGATGTCTTGCTGGGAAAATCCAGTTCCTGAAATGAAAGGATTAAGTATATAAAGGGAAGGGGAGAAAAAAAAAGAGAGAAAAGAACAGGGGTGTAGAAGGGCTAGAGATGAGGAGAGAGAGGCTTAAATAGAACAGTATACACTAAGTAGTATAGCCAGCAAAATTGAAGTCATTTACTGGAACGCTTTTAATTTGGTTTAAACAAAATACTCTTTTGTATATTCAAATGGGGAGTAGCTCAGCTGTTGTGAAGCCAGAAAATTAATGGTATTTTTAGTGAAATAACAAACGCATGTCAACAACATAGCTGTGGATGATAATGTTGGCATTTTATTCATGAGGAATTATCAATGCAGGTTACTGGACAACATAGTGTGACTGGAATGATTGAGCACAGGGGGGAAGCAGCTGTCCTTCTGTAAGACGATTTCATTTTACATTTAGTCCTTCAGGAGGAGAAGAAGGAGACAGAAAGAGGGCATTTCAAAAAAACATGTCTGAGATACCTATCCTTGTGGTTTCTGGGTCCCAGAGACTGACCTTTTTAGCTCTGTCTGACTCATAGTTTTCTGGCTGTCCTTCTTTTCAAGTCTGTCTTGAGGGATGACAGAATATAGATGCAGAAGAATAGCATCACATTAGGATATCTTTGCTGAAAAGGTAATTTTGGCCCTGGAGGAGCTGCAAGTTTACTCTAGCCATCTCTGGCACTTGAGTTTTGTGCCTGAGTATTGTTTGCTTGGGACCCATAATGCATCTAATGTGTTGTGAAATATGGTTGTGCTGGCTGGTTGTGGAGGAAGTTAGTGTATGATCTGGAAGGTCTTGCCACTTGGCAGGAGAGATGCTTTGTGTTTGTTATTTTGACTGTAGTTTTCTTGTAGTGATCTACTTCAGGGTGTTGTGCAGGTCAGCTGGAAAGTGGCAAGTATATTCACAGGGGTGAAGACACTGCAGTGGAAGAAAGAGGTGCTGTTCAGTAGTGCTATCTGAAGGCATACAAAGGTATTCCTTGCCTCTGCTGTAACATGTGCACCTGCTGGTATCTGAGGTAGCCACCGGGTTTTGGGGTGCCAGTGTTCTGATATGCAGGTGTTTTTTGTCTCCTGCCTTCATGGATCTTCAAGTTGTCCTAAAATCAAATGCCATAGTAGCCAGGTAATCGTGGTATTTATGAACCCAATTTGAGTAATCATGTGTGTTTTCATTATTCCCCTTTGTTATGGTTGCCATTTTTTTCCTGCTCTCATCATGATAAGAAAAGAAGGGAAGCACAAAAAGAGATAAGGAAGGAATTGCCTTTTACTGCTGTCACTTCTACAGTTTCTTGTAACGTGCAGGATGTTTGTTGTGTTAAACCATGTTGACATCAGCAAGAAGTGTTTTGCCCAGATATTAAATACTGTGAGATCAGGCCTGAATTTGTTGTTAATCCTACAAATATCAAAACGGAGGGTAGAAATACCAAGCTATTTCTTGCAAACCTACTAGGAGTGGTGTTACTATACATATCAGTTTGTGCATGATGGATTCTTTTCTCTTTGGGAAATACACGTAACAGTTCTAAAGGGAGCTAAAGGTATTATGATAGCAAATTTCAGCCTTGATTGAAGGTAAAATGGGACTTTTTGAAATGCAGGGACTTAAAGCCCAGTCAAAACAAATGTATTCCGTAATCATGTTTGAACAGCATTTTGGATCACCTAAATTGTGTGAGAATTCACAAAAACTAACTTCTGAATGTTCTGTGGCATTGCCTTACTTTTTAGACAAGCTTGGATAGTTTTGTGTTTTCATGTGAAATGTATTTTTCCCTGTACTTAGAGTTAGCTCATTAAGGTAATCTGCTTTGCCTGCAGATCTGTAAGGGCCCCAAATTTTGTTTTACCTGGAGTTTCACAGAGCTTAGACCAGGAAGCAGGAAAGTGCTTCTGGAATGAATTTGCATTGAAGTAACAGAAGTTTTGAGTGAAGCAAGGAGGGAAAGAACTGGTATACTACATAGGTGGAGATTGAATTGGACTTAATGAAGTCACAAAGTGATTATGCATTGTGGGGCAGCATTTTTTTGCACTGTCTGGTGTGAGATAATACGCAACTGGAGTTCTAAGCTGCCCAGTAGGAATAAAAGTGGATATGGGAAAGAACATTCAGTAATAGGAACACTAAAATAAGACAGAAGTAACAGTAGAGGAGGTGGATGAAGCCGTAAATCAGTGGTGCACATCCTTCAGCCACAGAAGGTCTTTACTGGCAGCTTGCCATTAACCAGTGGGCTGCACTGTTTTGAATATAATTTATATTGGATTTTAATCCAAGAAGCACGGACAGGGTTTGTTTTTCATACTTATGTAGTGCTTTAAGTGCAAACATTTCATAGCAAAAAGCCATAAAAGACACTGTATCTGGTGGGTTATAGTAAATGAAGTGATGATGGAAAGACTGGCTCTGCATTTCTGCAGAAATCAGGGAGGTTCGTCTGACATCTGACTGTCTTTGAGAAGGTCTTACACATTCTGAAGTGTTTTAGGTTCTCACAGTTTGGCTGATGAGTTTTACATACAATGCAGAAAATGCTTCCTTTTTTACATTTCTACTGTCTGTGTCATACAGATTTATGCAAACTAAGTATTGGCTAAAGTGTATGTTAGTATCGTTTCTGGAGTTTAGTACATGTACTCTGTTACAGCAGCTGGATTGCTCTAATCTTCTAGTTGTGTTTTGATACAAGGAGTACTGATTATTCCTTCCTCATTTTTAAATTTTGGTCTAGCATATGTAATAGATCCATTTTGGTGATACCGGAGTACCTCCAAATCTTCAATCCATGAATCCTCACAACAACTGTGTAAGGGAAAGAAACACTCTCTAGACTTCTGAAATTATTCTGCTTTTTGAGGCATGAAGAGGCTTAATTGACTTCATGTGATCAGACAAAAGAGCAGACTACTAAACATTTCCAAAATACAGTTTTCCAACCTCCCCACTTTTAGTTTTTAGCTCAAGCATCAATGTTACTTTGTGATCTGTCTGTACCTAATTCTTCCTTTTGAAACCTCACAGTGGTTTTGAGTCCCGTTCTTGGCATGCACGTGCATGCTTCTAGTTTGACCACCAGTCCTTTTGAGCTACTTCCAGTTTCATTTGACTGTCTAATCTCTGCATATTTTTGCAGAAATATGGTTGAATTTTCATCCTTTCTTCAGGCTTGATTACATTGCTTATGTATTTCTGTGGCTCCTTTCACACCAGGTTGTTGGACATAGGGCTGAAAGGGATACTAGGAGTGTTTTCAGATGTTAGAAAACTGGGAGGAGCTGTTGACTCCCTCCAGGGCAGGGAGAGGCCCTGCAGAGAGGCCTCCACAAATCAGGGGTCTGGGCAATCACCAACCATATGGAGTTCAACAGGGGAAAGTGCTGGATTCTGCATCTGGGATGGGGCAACCCTGGATGTATGGACAGACTGGGAAATGAGAAACTGGAAAGCAGTGCCATGAAAGGGACCAGGGGGTCCTGGCAAGTTGAACATGGGTCAGCAGTGCCCTGGTAGCCAGGAGGGCCAGCCCTGTCCTGGGGGGCATCAGGCACAGCATCACAGCTGAGCAAGGGAGGGGATTGTCCTGCCCTGCTCTGTCTGCTCTGCTCTGCTCTGGAGTGGCCACCTCGAGTGCTGGGGGCAGTTTTGGGCAACACAGTATGAGAAAGACATTAAACTGTTAGAGACCATTTAAAGGAGGACAGTGAGGATGGTGAAGGGCCTTTGAGGGGAAGGTGTATGAGGAGTGGCTGGGGTCGCTTGGTCTGTTCAGTCTGGAGAAGAGGAGACAGAGGGGAGCCCTCATTGCAGTTACAGCTTCCTTGTGAGAGGAGGAGGAGGGGCAGGCACCGATCTCTTCTCTGTGGTGACAGTGACAGGACCTGAGGGAATCGCCTGAAGTTGTGTCAGGAGAGGTTTATGATGGATGCTAGAAAGAGGTTCTTCTCATGGTGGGTGGTTGGGCACTGGAACGGCTCCCCAGGGAAATGGTCACAACACCAAGCCTGACAGAGTTCAAGAAGCATTTAAACAGTGCTCTCAGGCACAGGGTGTGACCCTTGGGGATGGTGCCGTGCAGGGCCAGGAGTTGGACGTGATGATCTTTGTGAGGGCCTTCCAAGTGACCGTGTTCTGTGATATGTAGCTGAATCAGCAGAAGCCACAGCACTGTTGGGAGGGTCCTGGCAAGGGGAGTTAGTGTTTGGTTGTGTTGCTCACCCTGGGCTAACCAGCTGTCACACAGCATGTATACACTGTGCAACAAAAGTACAGTGCCAAAGCCCCAGGGTTAATGTTAGCCCCTCTTAGGACCACGCCACCCACCAGCAGCAATGACTCTAGACATCCCAGCACTGTGCCTGAACTCTTCCTCATTGTGTTACTTCCAGCCCAGGGCCACACAGACAAGGCTCTGCCACTTTCTGTGCGTGGAGCAAGATTGTTCAGCTGCAGAATTTAGGTATCCAGTGCTCCACTGAGTGTTAGCAAGGTGCCCAGCAAGGGCTGCTGCACAGCTGGAAGACTCTTCAGGACTTCCTGCAAGGCTGCTGTGGGCTGGCAGCCCTAGAGGTGGATGTGGGAATGCTATTTTTGTCAGTAGTGAAAGTGCCCAGTGGGGTGAGCATGCAGGCAGGGAAGAAGGACTTCCATCTGTGGGCTGGAGATTTGGATACAGTTGTGCCTGCTGTGAAAGAGTTTGTTACACTTTCTTACTGTAAGGGCTCCATCTGGTGCTCTAGGTGTCTTTAAATGAAAATTTGCATTACTGTCAGGACTAAAGGCTATGCACAGTGAGCATTCTGATGGTATTATCTGTCACAACAAATAATGAAAGCTTGTCTTGCTTTTGAACACTATAATATAAAAGGAAAGGCAGTGAAATAAAGGTGGACAGACTGGGCAGGTTCAGAATCTGTCCCCATGTTAGCAGGAAACAGCAGTGAAGACCCACTTTAAAATTCAAGGTTTTCTATCTTAAGTCACTACTTAGCTCATTACTGAGAATAAGCAAGGTAGCAGTGCAAGCAAACTCAGGCAGCCCAGATGCTGGTCAGTAAACAGTGGTGTGACTTCCAGCTCAGCGTCTTAAGTTCTGACTAAAGACATGCTGGCAGTGCTCTGTGTACTCAACATAAAGCCCCACTCACTCTTCAAATTTGAAGATGATGTGTGCAGAGATCATCATTGTATTCAAGCCTTGCATTAGGAAACACTTTGTTAGCTATTCTGACTAGTGCTTTGAAAAGGAATGATCTTGGGAAGCTGTTATGGAGAAGAAATGCACTGACAAACTGTTGTTATTTGGGATTTAATGACTTCCCAACAGAGAAGCCCATTTTATGAGTCATTCTGTGCATTCATCCCAGATCCCTTTTAGCCTTCTCACCTGGATCAGTGTTCACAACTAAATTCATTCTTGACTGTGCATAAGATCAGGCTGCCTATTTAGGTGTCCTTTAAAGTGTGGGTGTTGGTTTTTGCTGTACTCCAAAGCAGGTAAAAAAATGCTTGTCTGCACTGTTTCACCCAGTCAGTGGGTGCCTAGAGGAAATTATATATATTGAAGGAGCCTGTGGAGGCTTTCCCTTAACCCTGTAATTCCAGCTTTTATAGTGCTTCTTGGGCCTTTAATCTCCACACTCTTAATTGGCTCACAGGGAGATTATTTACAGTCAACAAGAAAAGTACCTTGAACTTGTCATTTTGATAAACTTGTTACTTGTCACCTTCTCTAGAGGCATCCCACATGGAAATAAACATCTTTCATTTTGTTTTATAAATCAATTTTTAAAATGGTTTCCTGGAACCTTGGTGGAATATCAGGTCTTTGCAGATCTAAATCCACACCCTAGGTATTGCTTGGAAACATGCTTGGTGTTCTTTAACATCTACTTAATGCTAGATTAGAGAACATAAGACCTTTTTTTTAGTCCCCTGTTTCCACCAGCTCATTTCTAAACTATTTAAAATAAAGAGCCTGAGCATGTATGGTATTTAAAAAACCTTTCACATGAGGTTTTTAAAACAGATCAATTTCAGCATTAGAGTGTTAGTAATTCAGCAAAGGAAAATTCAATTCAGGATCGTGTAGCTGTAATAATAATGTATTATATCTGTCTTGAAAATGATTGCAACAGTAGAGTTGAACCTAGTGAATTACATAATTCAGGAGCATTTGCCAGAATGCTGTTTTAGGGATATTACTGTAGTCTTCCCTTAAAAGCAAGTGGAAAGATGAATCATATTATGAAATACTTAAATGAGAGACAAGAGTCTTCAGAAATTACCTAAAATAGCTAATTTGAATAGAATAGAAGGTCATGTGCATGCACACCAAGTTAATCACATTTAACTACTTGGCAGAGTGCAGGGGGAGTACAAGAGGGAGATTTTTGCTTTTCCTTTTCTCTAACCTGAATTAAAAATGTATTGGCTACTCATTGCTAACATCAAAACATTTCTAGCTAGCCTGAAGTCAGTATTTGATTGTGCTTTTAACATTTAAAACATTAACAGTGTGACCTATCTAATATAAATAATGGAAGGCCCAGAGAAGTAAAAGCTACTGCTGCTTCCCTTGGCAAAGCTCTGCGGTGTTCAGGAGTTGTAATGCATCTAAAAATCTGGCAGAAAGGAGCATGTGTTTTATTTTTTCAGTCTTCAAAAGTAGGTGTTATACTTATGATGTGCTGTTATATACTGATGTAACTTCTTTAAGGCTGACTGCAGAATCTGTGTTCCCACCACTCCTCCATCCATTCCACTTAGCAGAGTCCTGATTTGAAGAATGAAACTGGGGACCATTATTTTTGCAGCAGGCTGAGGTCCAGATTCAGAGTAGTGCACAGTAGGCATCTAAAGTTCAGCACATATGTACATTCCACTGATTTCTTTTTCTGCTTTGTGACTTCTGTAAGATCAAAGTGTGTGTCTCAAATCTGGCATCTGCTCAAGTGCTTTCCTGAATAGAAAATGGGATAATTTCCTGAACAAGGGTCTTGGGAACTCAAGTAAGTGAGGGTAGATGAAGTGAGGCAGATATAAAGGGCTAGGATATTATTTGGGCAGAGAGGAGAATAGTAGTGCTCAAAGTTTTTTTTATGGAAGATATTTTTAATAGATGGTTAAGAGAATGTTTTGTTTCAGAATCAGCATGACCTGGAATCTGCAAACATTTAACAGCACCCAGTTATGTTTTATTCACCCACCCAGTTAAAAGTTTGGTTGGATAATGAAATTCCGTTTTCAGTGGACACTTATCAGTGTTTGTGGCTTCCTAAAATATGTAGGGTACTAAAAAATTAGAAAATAAATCAAGTCTTCAGAAGCCACACAAAATTTAATGGAGAAGAGTGAACCAAATTGCTAGTCTCTTGCTTAATACTAGATAAAAACATGTGAACATGTTAGTACTAACAGAAGCAGTCAGGATGTGGGGTGTTTCTATTGAATTTTAGGGGGCTTTTTGTAATCATGGTAGCATTTTGAAGGCGTTTTTTTTTCCCATCACTTTTCTACTGATCAAGTCAGGAACAGATAGGATTAAGGATAGGGATAAGGGAGATAACTAATCAGAACATGTAGAAAGAGGCCATCAGTTCTATTTGTGAATTATTCAGTTAAAACAATAATTTTCTTTGTCTTCTTATCATCTCCTAGGTCATCTCTGCAGCAAAACAACTATAAAGTCCTTTAGAGACAAACAAGCAGAAGGGAAGAAAATGAAAGTGTTTTTCCCTGGAGGGTTGGTACATGGGGATAGATTGGAAGGGAGCAGAAATGTGAAAACTCAAAACTGATGCCTTTGCCATGAATATAGCCTCTATTAGATATAATCAAAACTGAAAATGTAGGATACTGGGGCACAGTACCTGATGGCGGGAAGCTAAATTAAATGTCTTGTGGACTGTCTTCAGATGTGATCTCTGTGATTTTAA
>VYZP01048675.1:0-22708 GCA_013400635.1 Hypocryptadius cinnamomeus | reverse complement strand
AGATTTCATAAGTGTACACTTTGTAAACACCAATTTCTTTCTAAACCAACAACAAAATTTCCTTAAAATGATAAAAAAATGCAGTTTATGCCTGCTAAACACACATTTTTGTAATGAAATGTTTTTCTTACTTGTATTGGATATTTAAATAACGAACTTTCTTTCTTTCACAGAAGGTACTATATCCTACTAATACTTCACAAATCCACTTCCTTGTGAGGAACTATCCTTTTTTTTTTAAAAATCCCTTGCTGTGTATAATCTGAGTTACTTACAATTTATTGCAAGTATTCTGTGAACTATAAAAGTCTGCTAACCCTTGGTTGTGTATTTTCATAATAAGATGGATAATTGAATGGGTAAAGTGGTTCTCCATCAATTAAAAATTATGTTTCACATGACAAATACTTGTTTTCCCAAAACATCTTTATGCTAGTGGCTACTAAATAAAACCTGAATCTTTTCACCTATTTATACATGGATTATATTAAATACACACTATCAGAATTAAGTGAGCAACTCTATAATTCTGTCCACAGTGAAAACCCTGAATAAAACTATTTTTCAAAAGGCATGTATGTGGTTTTTGAACTGTATAATTTCATGTCTTCTGTCAGAGTGAGCATATGTATTTCTCACATAGTGTGTGTATACAGACATACATACACACACACAAAACGATTTGCTAACAATTATTCTACACAGGCTTGCTACTATTTTTGCAGCTGCCAGTCCCTGAATCTGTCATATTAAATAAGCCAGTATCTGGTAAACGGAGTTTCTTCTTCGGTGGAGTCTTCAATGTTCCAGATCTTTCTTTTACTTTATATTCTAAAGTGCTGTGAGGTACCCCATAAATTCCTTGTGCTTTGGAAACACTCATTTTCCCACTCATTACCATTGCAATTGCTTCTTCCATTATTTCATGGTCATACTGCCGATAGCGGCCACGTTTTTTCCTTGGTTGCTTATTATCTTTACGATCCAAACTATCTTCTGTATTTTCTGAGGTTCCATCTACTGTCCCATTCTTAGCATTAAGACACAAAGGAGAGAGGTCCCCATGCAGAAAGTAGGAGTCAACACTTGAGTGAGTTACAGGTCCAGAACATTCAATTTTGTTCTGTTTAGGGAGGATATTTTTCAATTTTTGAAGAGCTGATCCTTCTAAGACTGAGGAGGTTTTAGAAACGTGGTACATAACATCCAGAAGACCAGCAGTATCAGACTGTGGTTTGGACACAGAACTTATTCTTAGCTGAGGAATTTTTAATTGTACAGTGGGACTTGAAGTTTCATATTGTAGATTTTCACTTTTTTCTTTAAACTGAGTGACCATTCTCTGTAGAGTTAACTGGTGGAGGTAACTGGAAGCTGTTGGGAATTTTAATTCTGAGGTTTCAAGTAGACTGAGTTTACTTTTTTCTGTGCGCTCTGCTTGAGCTCTTGCCCACAAGGCTACTTTTTGTAGGACTGCACAAGTTTCTTTACTGTCTTTAAATGAATAACTATCATTGAAATCTCGAGTTTTATTTTTAAAAGGTGCAGGCTTTCCTGCTGGTAAGGCTTCTAAGTGGAGAAGTAAAGTTTTTTGAGGTATGCCATAAAGTATGCCTGCTTTATTTATGTCCAGTGCTCCAGACTGAATGTCTTTCAAAGCTTTTGAGAGCAAACCATCTGCAAACTCAGCACTTCTTTCCACATAGTCCTCTCTGTTTCTGTGTAGTCTCCTGGATGGATGGAATGAAACGATGGTAAACTGATGTATGAGAGACTCTCACACAGCTATGGAAGGGAAGGGTCCACTCCTTTATTATACTCCTTGCTTCGGTAACATCACTGCTTCTGATACTTTTTAGCCTTTGAGATGTGGTAGTTAAATGATTATCCTAGCAAAATGTTACAGTTCTGGTAGGACAGTGTGTCAAAAAATCATACGGTGGCTTCTACAGCAGCCCTTCCAAGAACTTTATATCCTAGCTCAGTATTTGGTAATAGTCTCATGTGCTTGCTATATTCCCTTGTTCACATGCTTGCAGAGCAACACTGTTATAATTTTAATTATACAATTAACGTTCTGTTAAATACCCAAATCCTGAAGGAGTTTTTGTTAGTAGAAACGTGACGTTACCGCTAAACAAGTAATAAAAGAGTCAACCCCCTTATAGAAAATTTGCAGCAATAAGTACATAACTACACACAAACATCCCAGACTTACACCAAACTAGGCTTTCTACAACAAGAAGATAAAGTGCTGTAGTTAAGAATCAAGTCCATTTTTCGCAAAATAAGACAAAATTTTAAAAACTTCTACTCACTATTTACAGCTCACTAATTACAAAGCCATCCATTTTCAAACTTTTTCATATCAGCAAATTAATAAAATGCACTTTTACATCATTCAACAAATGCTGCTACTGTAGTCCTATTTGTAGTAAGTCATTTGTAAGACGTACAGGTGACAAAAAGGGTCCTGCTATGGCTAGTGGATGGGAGGATGCCAAGATCATAAAATCCAACAAAACAAAGCAATTCACTAATTTTGTGGTAGCTTTCAGCAGATGAAATAACATTTTCCTTGCTGAATAAAGAAATTTAACCATTTGCCACCACACACCATAGTCAGAACCATGATGCAAATATAAGTGTGATGATTAAGAGCTCTCTCTCTCACGCGCTTGCTCTCTCTCTATTAAGGAATATTATAGGTAATAGTAATTTAACTTGTTCATGTTAGTTGAAGAAGATTTTGCATCTAATTATTAACATGGTCATTTTTGTCCAAAATTAAAGTTCCCTAAATAAATTCTAAAAGAATTATTTGTATTTTCTTCTACTAGTCTCTTACTTCTACTGTGTTATGTAATCAATTTTCATGTAATTTTTAGTAACATGAACTAAAGTTTGGTGATTGTTCTGATAACTTTTCTTTAAACAGAAAAAAAAGGAAAAAAGACAAATGAAACATATGATATATACATAGACACACACTTATGAGTGACAAAAATTCTTTTGAAAGCAAAATAGGAACCACATGTGTGTGCCAGTATATACAGGTATGTTATGAACATAAAACCTGGCCAAAGAAGAGAAACCTGGATTGTCTTTTTGATAAGCCAAAAAGAGTCCTAAACATTGCTTACCCAGACACTGAGTTTTCAGAACACAAGGGATCATATTTTGGTTCTTCCAACCTTGCGCTTTTCTTTGTAGAGAGATCTAGCACTCCATCCCCTGCAAAGAACGAGTAGTGATGATAACAGTGGTTTCAAGGAAGATCTCAGAGATTTTGTCAGCAAATGTATTTTCACCTATGGCACAATTTTCTAGCAGCTACTTTATCTTGTAAAATTTCTGACACCTTAATCCATTAACAGTATCAGCCATCAGCAAATGATTTTGTATATTTGATTTGTCACCGAACTTTTATAAACTTGAGAAAAAATAAAAAGTAAACCCATTCAGAAATAATAAAATTTAAAAGAACCTGTATTAACTAAACATGATTGCTTTCCTAAAAATTACACGTGTCTATATTGCACTTTCAAGGCAACCAAAACAATTGATATTACAATTATTATTCATATTTACATACTGTAGACAAACGGACAATTCTGATGCTGAAGTTAAACTTGACATAACTAAATCCTAGGTTTACAGGATAATTCAAGCTAATAAAGATCTCAAGAGGCCCTCAGACCAACCTCCCGCTCAGAGCAGGGTCAGCAATGACACCAGACCAGGTTACTGGATGAGCAGGTACCAGTAACTGGGTAACTTCCCAGTATCCAGTAACTTCCCTGTAACTGGGAAAAGAGCTTGAGCCCAATACAGAGTTCTAACACTTTAATTATACATACTCCTCCTGCTGCCTCCACATATATGCAATAATATTAAAAATTAGATAAAAGAAAGACCTAAAGTGGGGTGGGAGTCTGCTCTGTCAAGTCACTGGTAAATGTTAAAATTCAAGATTTATACTTGGCTGTTAAAAGTCTATGAAGTATTGAAATAGAAAAACATACTTTAAAAAAAACCAGTATTTAAAAACATTAACAGTTAAAATACTCCTTTTTATTTTTTTTTTTTTTAAAAAAAATCAATGACATTTAAATAATAGTTAAATCTCCTAAATATATTTAATTTCATACCTTTCTTCCTTGGTTCTCTGTTTCAAACTTGGGCTGTTTTGTGTGCCTGAGCTCTGCGAATTCAATTTTGAGTTTCAACATGCAGCTCAACATTCAACTCTATAATCACCTTTATACTACCCCTTATTGCATTTACAGTGTCACTTTCATGTTACTGCCTATTATTTCCAAAACATCAATCAATTGCACATATTTTCCCACAGCCTCAGATGCAGACAATGGTTGAAGCATCCAAATGCGAGCAGTCAAATCCGTCAAGAAAATTGTTTGGGTAGCTCTCCTTTACACCAATAATGCAAACAAATAGAGTTCTGTGTAATAATCAAATCCAGATTTTTGTTTTTGGACTGCTTTTCGACTTTTCTTCCACAACTATTTTGTACTATTTGAAGGAGGTCAAAGAGAGAAAAATAACATCACAACTCAGCATTAGGGGATGAATATATATAAATATGCCCCTTGTCAAGGGCGCTTCTTTTCACCTAAATACATTCCTTTCAAAATCATAAAGTTAGAGAAAGAACTAATGCTAATCAACTTTCCTGATGCATTGATATTACAGAAGAAAAAGGCAATTAAGAACACTACAGAAAAACTCTACATGGACATTTTGGCCTACCCAGGAATACCCAAGCTCAACCCAAAGTCCCTGAGTCCCGTGGAACAGATTTCATCTGTTGTGCTCTGTCAGTCACACAAAGTAAATCTCCCTAAGTGCTTGTGTGCTCCCTTTCACAGCTGTTTCTCCATCTTCAGTTGACACTCATAGACATTACAAAAAAGTTTAGAAGACATGACTGGAAAAGAAACTATTCCAAAGCTGAGAACTTATCAAGCAATAGAAAGCTAATTGTCTTTCCACCAATTTACAAAAAAAACCAACCAAACAAACAAACAAAAACACCCAAAGACAAAGCTAGCAGCTAGCTAGATTTTTAGTAAAAGAAAGAGCCCCAACAAATCAACAAAATCCAAAGGCTCTTGAAAGATTCCATAATGAAAATAATTTTCATTCCCAATCTTTCAGAACTGGCTTTGACAACACCAGGCTATCAATCAGTTGAAAAATTACTAAAAGAACACAGTAGTGTAAATTCAGCCTCCTGAAACAAAAAATTAGATATATTTTCAGCCTCTAAAGGACGTGCAGAACTGAAGGAATTCGAGGTTCAAGACATTTGGTTCTTCCAACACAGCAAATGCAAATTCATTAAGTACATGACACCTCCCTGAAGACAATGCTTTATGGGAAGATGATACTCAGCAAAGAGACTCATACAAGAAATTTGATATACATGCAAAATACCAGATAGAGTCACTGGACTATAGATTTTTTTTTTTAGTAATTTCATTTGAATTTTTTAAAAAAGCAAATCAACCAATCAAAAAAAAATAAACCCACAAAAAAACCCCACCAAAACCAACAACAGACAACCCTCACAAAACTCCACCTCAAACTGGTAGGAAAATGAGAGCATTTGCTGTAAAGCTCTAAGACATAGTGAAATCCTACCCAATGAAATGAATGTATATACACAGTCGAGATGTTCACTTCGGTACGTTACGGACAGGATCAAAAAGTTAGTAAAGAGGCATCCTACAGGTGGACTATGAATCTTGGAAGCTTGTTACTTGCAAGGTAGGGATAGTATTCTCTAAACTGAGTCAGAACTTTCTATTATTTCTTACAAATCAATCAAAACAGGTATTACAGCAAGAATTCTGGACATGAACTGAGTTGTATCAAGAACAGAAAAATCACTCTCTCTGTAAGGTGGTTTTAAGAAAAGACATGAAATTACTTCCACTCTATAGGTGAAGTCATGACTACTAAGAAGTGATTCTTCATAAAAAAAGTATATAACACTGGATAATATAGAAAAATATATTAGATGTTTTTCAGGTTTGCTACTCATGGTCTTCTAATGCAGCTCTTTCTATGCAAATTAAATTATTCTTATCCTCAAAGAAATGGCTCAACCTCTGGCCTTTGATTCTCAGCACAACATCATCACGTGCACCAACACCAAGATGAAACTCAGTGTGATCAAAGTTCATTTTCAAAATAATCAGGACCATAATCACTTGAAACTCCTCCAGACTAGTGATGTTAGGGAAGCGGGGAGGGGAAGGGGAAGCAACAGAAACCAGGTCAGCCTTGAGTTCCTACAACCGGCATTTGATTTCTAAATTGACTTTTTTTCTAGGTTTCAGGAAATCTCTCATTAGCTATTATGAACCGTCTTATCAGACCAAATAACCCACACTACTCAGTTCTCAGCCTTCAAGGCAGGGGAGCACTCCACTCCTACTGCGGAAGAGCACATCAGCCTGGCTACTACCTGCAGTTCTCCTGCTCTCCTAGCAGCTGCTTGCATTGGCTTAGGGATTTCACAGATTTATCCCTGCCTACTCTAGCTTTAGTTTCTGGCCTTGGTTCTGTTAGCTGTGAAATCTAAGGCCCTTTGTGTACCCATGTGACACATGACCCCCTGTCACAGCAGTTCCAATGTCTAAGAACAGTTGAACAAAACCTGCCCATTACCTGTTTCTTCCTCTAGGAATTTTCAGAGTCCTACCTAGTTTTAATACAGTGAGATTTAGTAAATAACAACTCTTCCTTTACCTTACCCATCCACAGGATAAGGGGTTTTGTAGCAACAAAACAACAGTCTTGTCTTCAGTACTTTTCCTGATGGTGCCTTGCCTTTTGCTGGCTATTTTCTGTGCTTCTGAACACACAGTTTTCAGGAAACTGTCAGTAGGAACACCAAAGTCTTTTATTAATTCTTAACTACCACTTTGAGTAGCCCCTTTTGACTTGAAGTGCTATTTAGTAACATAAAAAAAGGCCAGATGAAAAGTATATGGCCATACATTGGGTGATCAGGGCACGGTCCTGGCAGTATCTGTGAGGACAGGCAGGGGCTGCCCTGTGCTGGACACAGCGGGGCTGGCTCCCAAACCTGCTGCAGGGCACAGCTGAGCCCAGCAGCCACTTGGGCAGAAACTCTGGAGACCTGTATTTGAGAAAAGGGGAAAAGTGCCTGGTGGACACAAAAAAATGGGCACAAAAAGAATGAGAAAATGGCAGAGGCAAGTCCAGTGGCAGAGAGAAACCACTAGATACAGAGTGTGGACAGCCCACACCCAATCCCCTTGCACAACAGGAGTTAGTGGTCACAAGTGAACCTGGAGTGAAGCTGAGCCTGGGAAATGAGGGAGGAAAGGCAGTGTCTTAATGACTCTTTTTGTTTCTACTGCCCGAATTTATAATGAAAAATTTATATTAATAAGCAATATTCAAATTATTTTTCCCAAGCAAAGTCTGTTAAGCCCATGATGGCAAGTGGTAATAAACAATGACCATGTCCTTATCTCAACTCATAAGCTCTCCTTTCTGCTCTTCCCATTTTCTCCCCTGTGCCATCATGAGAGAAGTAAGCAAGCAAACATCTGACAAGGAGCTTGGCTGTTAGCCACCATGGCAGCCAGTGAAGAAAAAAACCTACTCTCCTCAAAAATGTAGCTTTTTAGGGGGACTTTCTCATGCAAAAGTATTAAACTGTTTCTTGAATATATTTCCAGCTCATACAATTTATCTTGGGAACATACCATGTGTATCTTCAAAATGCATAGTATTTTCACCAATACATACAGTAAAACCAAGATATTAAGAAAAATAAGCTTATTTTCAATAAAGTTTTGAATTCTTTCAATACACTGCCAGCTATCTTTTGACGTCTTCCAGTGTGTGGTTCTGGATATCTTGGTTCCAGAAGATCCACAAACAAGAATAAGCTTGCGCAGCTAAACCTGCAGATTATATATTTGTACTGTTTTTACTTCTGACTCTTAAAGTCACTTTTCTTAGAAGCTTGAGAACTATCAACCCTCCTGTATCTACCAAGTAAAAGAAGCCTCTGCATCAAACTTTGCTGCAGCTAGGAACATTCCTGAACGAGCTCAGCCCCATAACTGCACAAGGAAATAAGTTGCTGCAGGATATTCCAACACTGTTCCTTATTCACCATTTCATTCTGCAAGGATGCTGCTTCTTCACTGGCTTAGTTTAGAGGAAAAGCAATACTGCAAAAGCACACAGCAACACCCCACTTTCGTTAGATGCAGTGCACGAAAAACAGGTTTTGTTTCACTTTACAGAGTACTTGTTATCAAGGCCTAGACAGTCGTAAGAGTTACATGGATCAGAAAAAGGAGAAAGATACAGGTATTTTTGGAGATGTTTGCTGCTAATTGACTGACAATGAAATGATTGCCTGATTACCAGCAAGATACACAGGAATGAAAGCACCCTGCTAAATTACCACACTTGCAGAGGGAAGTAGAGCACGCTCTGGGACTCCACTACCAGTCAGGTGTCAGCTGGACATTCCTGGATGCCAGTGCTTAAACTCAAACTCAGTACCAAATGCTGCAGTTCCAGAGGTGCAATGGTTCACCTTGGCCAGTAGCTAGACCCCAACTCAGCCCCTTTACCACTCCCCGTCCTCAAAGAGGGGCAGAAAGAAATGAGATGAAGATCATCAAGATAAATACAGGGAAATCACTTGCCGATTACCATTACAGGCAAAACAGACTTGGGGAAAATTAATTTATAGCAATTTAAAATAGATTTGGATAATGAGAAAAAGATAAAAATTAAAGCACTTCCCCACTCTTACCTTCTCCCAGGCTCTCAACTTCATTCCCAATCCCTCTATTTTCCCCGATCCCCAGATGGTAACAGCAAGATTGAGAATGGGTGCTGAAGTCAGTACAATTCTTGTTTACAGCTCCTTCTCAACAGGCAACAGACCCTTCAGGAAGCACCCAATGCTACCAGGTGGGGTCTTCCACAGGCTGCAACATGAATGAGTATCTGCTCCACAGGCTGCAATGGAACACATGTTCCACCATGGTCCCTTCCATGTGCTCCATGGAAATACCTCTCTGGTGCCTGGAGCACCTCCCTTCCCCTTTCCCTCACCTTGTTGTTCCCAGTGCTATTTCTGACCCCCCCTCTCTGCCTGTCCAGCATTTTTGCACTTTTTTAACCATGCTTTCACAGCAGCATCATGAGCCCAGCTCCTGTGCCCCTCTTCAGCCTGGTGCGGGTCTGTGGCAGAGCTGGCTGAGCCTCCACAGGGAAGCCACACAAGCTTCTCACCCTACAGCCCTCCCCAGCTACAAAAACCTTGCCATGTAAGCCCAAAAATCAGGGCTATCAGGTCTGGAAGTGTCAGACCTAAGGATTTTTTGGCTTCAGAGATGGCCTCCAGAGGAAAACAGGAAGCTTTCTTTAACGGAGAACTTCAGTGGCAGAATCTCTTTTCAGTGCTGAGCTAGCACTTAGCTTGGATCTCCTCACTGCTTCTAGTAATCTGGAAAATAATGTTTACTCCTGCCTCTCAAACCCAAGAATCACTCTCATAGTAAAGGAGCAAGATTGTCTATTTAACTAGTTAGCTCATTCATTTCAAAGATAACTACTGTAAATACAAAGCAGCTGCCTAGGCAGAAAGTGAAGCTAAAGAATTTATACTTGGATTATTATCTGCTTAACAGGATTTGAATTGAAAATTTCAACTCTGAGGATCCATCAAAGTAATTTGAACTTCCTCCTGTTACTGCCACTTTCATTTGGAAATTGTGACAGGAATTACAAATAGCAAATACTAAAGAGAGTTGCATGACATTTAAAAAAACATTAAGAATGGAACCGTGGTACAAGTTTTAGAAGTCTCCAGACCAAAGAAAAATACTATGTTAGAGAATAATACATTTTAAAAAATAATCCAATTAAAAAACCTTTATAATTCCCTACCATAAGCACATGACACTTTATTATAACCAAGCTGTCTTCAGGAAAAGTATAGAACTGAGAGATGAGTGCAATAATAATACACCCCTCACAAAAGCTAATTGAAATAACTTTTTCATGAATCTTTGCAGTTAAAACACAATGCAAGTAAAAAGAGCAAGCTGACATTTTTAATCTTGAACTTATTTGCTTGTGTTGCCATCACTAGAGTAAAAAGCTAAAATAGCTCAAAACTAACACATTCATGGAAAACAGAAAGCACAATACAACTTCCCTGGTAGGTAAGATGTTCAAGTCACCTTTCCCAACTACAGTCTTATTCCACTATTATTTCTCATTTCAGCATCTCTGAATTTCACAGCAAGATGTTACCTTTAACATCTAAAAAGCACTCCAGCAAACATGGCAGTCCAAGTCCTGAGACTCTGCAATGTCTTACATAGTTTAACGTGTAACTTGTACACTGTGTGTGCTGAGCAATTATTTTAGATTTAGGCGTTTCACCAAAGGTGCATAATTTTAAACTTGCTCTTTAGCTTTACTATAAAAAAAAATCCAATGACATAAAAAGATGATTTAAATAACTCAACTTCTCTATATTTTAGATTTTTCTTAGAAAAAAAGATCAATGGATTTTAAGATAAGGGTGGCAGCATAACTTTCTTCCTGTCCCTGCCCTGCCCACCTCCTGCCTTCCCTTTCATTACTCAAAGATTTACTTGGGCTCAGCAACAACCAGAACCTGCCTTTGGGGACTTTGCTCCTTCATGAACATTTAAGACTAGTCATTAATAATCAGCTGCTGAAGTAAGCAACATGCTATAATGCTAATATCAGGAAAGTATTTTTTATTGCTCTTGCAAAAGAAATGTGCTTCAACCTGGCCCAATTATAAACCTCTAAAATCTGTAACTCATCTATAGAAAAATTACATCCAAGCATAATAGGTATTTTCTCAGGATTAAAACCTGAGTATTTACTAAACCCTGGCATGAATTGGTTTCCATTGACCATACAGAATAAAACCAAGAATTCCAGTATTTCTTTTTTTTTTTTCCAGTCAAAGAGAAAGGATGCTTGAAATTTAGCCTAGAATAGGTATATTTATCATGAGGAATCCATCAGCGTTCCCTGCCCCCAAGAATATCTAATTAAAGACTGCATCATTAGGTACATACATACCAAATCTGCTAATACATATTAAAACAAACAAACAAAAACCCAAAGAAACAAAAAAATCCTTATTTCTGGCTTCTTTCAACTTTTTTAGTACAGTATATGACATACATGTCAACTTTTCCCTTTGGTCTGCAGTATTACAGGATTAACACAGACCCTGATATCTGTAAAAGACAAAAGCTGCTTCTGCCATTGCTTTCAGTTGCACATGACAGTCACAACCCTTCCTGAAAACTGCTGCTAATCCAAATCTAGTCCAAAGTCCAAAACACTCTTGTGATTATACTGTTATCAGTTCTGGATAGCAATATTCCTTGAGGCAAAGAAATTATTTCCTTTTTGCAAATGATAGTTGAGACAGACTTTATTTTTCTAGCTTTACTCTCAGTTAAGAAAGCTGCACTGATCTGTAAGGATTAAGGCATGAAGTATGGAAATCTTCTCCCAGATTAATCTTCTCTTCCCATCATTCTAACCAGCCTGTATTTAAAGAATCAAAGTGTTCAAGAGCTGACAGAGACTGAGTGACATTTGCACCCTGAAATCTCAGCATCTTTTTCTCTTTTCTCAGGCTTCTTGACAGCCATTTCTTCAAAAAGTTTGAACCACTGTTACCTGTGACAGCACAGGTGAGAGGATTTAGATTCAGTATTCCCAAGCTGAGAAATTCCAATGCCACTTATTTAACACAGGCACTCAGAAATCAGAACACTTATCTGCTAACACACAATATGAAAAATGTTTCTATTTGACATGGACATTTATTTCTTAAGGGAATAAGACACCATAAAATAAATAAATGACAGCAAAACACAGATTATCAGATATAGAAATTTACCTTGCTGAGTATTCTGTTCTTGAGTTCGATTCACAGTGAGGTCTAGAGGGCTATCCTGTTCTTCCTGAAGGGAGTTTTCCGTTTGGTTCATTTGGATACTTTTACACATCAGACTTGGTTCAAATGATGAACCATTTCTGTTCTCTTGAATTTTGCTACTTTTTGAAATGTACTCAATCGCAAACTGACGGATCATTTTTTTCATTAATTCCTGAGCAACTAGGGGAATGTTAGGATCACAGTTCTGAGGAAGATCTAGAAATAAAAAACACAGGCAACAGATATATTAAGAACCAAACTTAATTACTTTTCTTATAATAAATACTTCATATAAGCACACAAATGTGTTAAATAAGTACATGTGTAACAAACCAAAGTTTTTTTAATGAGCATTCCTAACTGGAAATCATTTGAAAGAACATTTAGCACAGATCATTAATTTTTACCTTAATCCTCTATTATAGCATGCAAGTAAGAGTATGTGGGGTTGCATTATTTAGGGGACTCTGAATCTGTACTGCTGGCAATTAAGTTGAATTTTCATTTGCAAACTGTTCATTTTCAGTTTTGAAAATAAAGACTTTTGAATACAAACCATGAAAGTAAAATAAATTTGGATTAATACAGAAAGAAGTTACTTTCAAAGAACAACCATAACAAAGTAATTTTAAAGCGTAGTTCTAAAGATTAGCAATCTTCATAACATAGAACAATTGGACTTTTGAGGAACTGGTCTTAAAAAAGAAAAAAAAAGCAAAAAGATATGTGTTCCACTCTGAGATTATAATCCCCATTGTACGTTCAGGATTGAAATGTCAGAACTGGTATGATGCTACTTGAAATGTCCCATACAATTTGTAATAATACAAACAATTGAATAAAAACATAAAGCTTTAAGCTTTTATTGTAAAATTTGTAAAATTTTCAGGACATTTTCCAGGTGCTAGCAATAAAACACTTGGAAGAAAAGCTTTATTTCCTATTCCAAGCTAACTATATCCTATTTTTCGCTTGTGTATGCAACATTTCAATGGAAAGAAGTATCTCATTTTAGAAACAACAACAACAAAAAAAGATCAAACATGATATATATTACTTTATTTTAATGCCATGTATCAGCTAAAAAAAAGTTAAACCTCTTAGTAAAAAGCATAGCTGAAACTGTAACTGTGAATCACCAAAATGAATCCTAATAGAAGCAACAGAAAAAATGTAAGTGTAACTTAGCACAAATAATGTAATTAAGAAACTTAAAGTAAGCTGTGCTACTGCACTGATGACTGCAACACACCGTTTCACAGGACAAGTACAATTGACCATACTTAGAGATCTGTGTTTTCCCTTAAACTGCCACTAGTAGTACTTACTTCACTACCTCACTCTTCCTTCTTTCCTTCAACTCTACACTCCTCTCCAAACAAATATCCTTTTCAATATATTAACCACTGCCCGTCCTTGCGTTCACAGGTAATGGGCAAAACAGTTTTCAATCAAGAAGGGAGAGGGATTCAAAGCAAGTGTGAGAGCAATGAACAAGAGTTAGCTTTTAGGTGAGCCCCGATTGCCTGGAGGAAATACCAAAGGACAATGGTTCTGTAGTTACTGGGATAATAAAGTTAATCTGAAACAAATAATATAGATGATAAAGTGAGCGTTTTTTTCATGGAAGTGAAGAAACTGAAAGGGCTGCGTTGGGTAGATGTTTGCATACAAAGTGTACATGTCCCAATAGGAAGTTTGGAGGATCACACAGCATATTTGCTCAAGCATTCTATGCCAATGAACCTTTATCCATCAACTATCAAGGGAATGACTGCCAGCACTGATCAAGGAATGCTGCTCAGGTTTAGGATGAATGCGCAGAAGATTTTTTGCTTGTTTGTTTCAGGTTTATTTAAAACATATTCCATTTTGAGAATTCATTTTCACCAACAGAGCATTGCAAGGAATTACAAACCTGCACCTATGAGATCTGCTGTCTATAGCACATGAGAGGGCAGCTGACTCACTGCTCAGATGCTTCCTGTCAAGACCTTTTGGCCAGCCTCTCCACAGTGATTGATGAGGTACGGTGAAGCTCCAGCACTTTTAAGACATCTTGGCTTCAAGAGAACTTACCCAAGGCATGACAAAACAAATCTGCTTATGGTTAAAGCTCTATCTTCCAAAAATCTTTCAACCAGATCTCCAACAAAATACCTAAAATTTACAGGTGTTTCTTGGAGAGAGGTATGAAGTAAAATTCTAAATGATGGAGGATACCTGCGAAGATCTCTCTCCACCATGTAACCTCCAGGCACAGCAATATAAACAGAGCATACCTAATTCCTGATTCCTAAATGATGAACTCAATAAATGTTCAACTGGAGTTTACCATCCTAGAGATACACTTGGAAGTAAAGAAAAAAAATTCGACAACAGATACTGGAACAGTAAGACAACAGATGTAAAGTACTGATGCACATGCAAAATACAAGAAAAGAATACGGAAAGTTAAGAGATGAAATTAAATAACTGAATTATCTAGGAACAAAATTGTTTGCATGACAGGGAAATGGTAGTTCCAGACAATGAAATCTACTGATCAACAGCTTAGCCTGAAAACCGAAAATTTGACTGCCTGTAATCAGAAACTCATAGAAAATGAATTATACAAAACATTACCAAGACCAAGTAGGGTCTGGAATGACCCTATTTATACAGAACAGTTAGTTTGTTGCATGTACACAAGAAAAAACTTCTTTGACAACTTCTGGGTAACAGGTGATCATCAGTGCAAATGGGAGAATTATTTTACATCCTGGTGTGATCTGTACCTTTAAGAAGCAAAAGACCAGAGAGCACAGAGGATCTACCATTAGCAGGAAAACACAACAGCCTGGAACAAATTTCTCTTTATTAATCATCATCCCCTGCATCAATTATTATAAAACTGCAAGACAAAGCTAATTCAGAGCTGTCAAGTTTTTACTGCCTTTCTATTCTACTTTAGGCTCTTCGCACCGGTAATAGTCAAGCATATATTGCTTTTAGACACTTGCAGGAGAAGTCAGCTTTTCCCTTAGGAGCAAAGTAATCTTTTACCAAGTAAGAATAATAAAGGATTTATTTTTTTGTTCTTATAATAATTTCTTTAGAATTAGTTTAATTTTTTTGTAATGATTTCCAAATACTCCCTATGAAGAATAAATGCAGCAGAATTTCATATATATTCAACTGCTGCAGCTATTGGTAGCTCACAGATTTTAAGTCGTTTTACTCTAAAAAGGTAACATGATGAGGGAGTGGTGTGTGTGTATCTAAGAGCATATACTCTGAAAGATGGGCTCCCGGGTTGCATTTGAAGTGCTCTTGCTGCTAAACACATATTCAATCAAAAGGGTTAGACTCAGGTAGACTAAACTTATCTGCCATAAATGCAAATAGTGCTGCTATCACATTGACTGTTCTGTAATGCAAATCATTAACTTGTAAATCGTGGTGGAAGTACCTTGGAAAGTCTCTAGTAAAACTGCTTATTCAAAGTAGTCACCTTTGAGGTCAAAGTGAGTTCCTCTGGATTTTACCTAGTTAGGTAAGGAATACTTCCATGGATGGGGGACTCTACAACCTCTAGGTGGTATGTGCTACTGCTTGCTTGTCCTCATTTTTCTTTACATTAAAAAGAACCTCTCATTTCAACTTGTTTACAGTCTGTCATTATCCTGCTATGCACCATTGTAAAGACTTTGACCCTGTCTTAAAATTAGAATATCCTGAGTTGAAAGGGACTGACAAGGATTACCAAAGTCCAGCTCCTGGCCCTGCACAGGACAGCTCCAAGAGTCACACCATGTGCCTGAGATTATTGTCCAAAAGCTTCTTGAATTCTGTCAGGCTTGGTGCTGTGACCACTTCCCTGAGGAGCCTGTTACAGTGCCCAATCACCCTCTGGTGAAGAATGTTTTCCTAATATCCAAGCTAAACTTCCTCTGGCACAGGTTTGGGACTGAGGTTGACCTCAGGTCTTGTCACTGGGTCACCAGGGAGAAGAGATCAGTGCCTGCCCCTCCACTGGCCCTCAAGAGAAAGTTGTAACTGCAATGAGGTCTCCCCTCAGTCTCCTCCAGGCTGAAAAAGGCAAGTGACTTTCAGCCACTCCCTGTATAGCTTCCCCTCAAAACCCTCCATCATCTTTGTTGTCCGCCTTTGGACACTCTCTAGTGTTTAATGTCTTTCTTATATTGTGGCACCCAAAACTGCCCCAGCACCTGAGGTGAGGCTGCCCCAGCTCAGAGCAGAGCAGGACAATCCCCTCCCTTGCCCAGCTGGCCATGCTGTGCCTGATGCCCCCCAGGACAGGGCTGGCCCAGCTGGCTGCCAGGGCACTGCTGGCTCATGTTCAGCTTTCCACTGACCAGGACCCCCAGGTCCCTTTCTGTAGTGCTGCTCTCCAGTATCTCATTGGCCAGTCTGTTGCACCCAACATGGGGAAGTACTTCACCCTTCTGTGACTCATAGTGGTAATTTTCCACTACACATGAGAAATTTGTAATTAGCCATATACCATTTTTAAACACAATGAAATGTATTTTGGGCAAGAAAGGTATTAGAACTCTGAACTTACTATCACTACCAAATATTTCTTAATTGTTATCAGCAGATGGCACCAGATATACTTGGTATGACCTGAATAGGTTTTTTTTCTAAGATGTTTTATTAGGACTTGTGACTGCAGCAAAAACTTGCAAAGTTTTATATTTGTATGCCTACATCTGTTTAAACCCTCATTTTTCACAGCTGTTATAAAATACAAGGCAGCTGCATTTAGTTCATGTATAATGTATAATTTAAATCCAGTAGAACAGTCTCTAAAGGTCTACAGACCTGATGTTATTATGATAAAAGAAGACCGAATTTGTGTGATGTAATCTAATATTTTCTGCTTTTGATTGTCAAGGTAACAGTCTAAATGCAAGAGAAAAAGAGTAATTATGTAATGTAATTATGACTAATTGCAATGATTTATTTTAATTCAAAGGTCACATTTAGCATTAATAATTCCTCAGTTTATGTGCCGCACGAGCTTGTAACTATTCAAACCTGTACTGTTAACTATTCTACACATTAACATTATGTATCATCACTAGACTGCAATGTCTGTGGTGACAGATTTGACTGTCAGGACAATGAACAATGAGTTAAAAGCTCCCAAAACAGTGTTCTACAACAGTATTCCATTTATCAAAAACCAGTACATTTTCACTAAAAACTCAACCTTATGACTTAATTTGTCTTCTGACAATGCCAAAAGGCAGTGAAAAGCAGCAGGGAATCACAATTCCTCTTGTACCTGCAATCCAGTTGTGTGAGGAGCAGGACTAAGAACACATGACTGCTTCTCAGTGTGCTTCATAAATTCGCTCCATAAATTCACCCTTTCCACAAAAAGGCCACATTTTCTTTTAACAACCCCAGCTCAACAGCCACCAAACTGTCCCAGTGATGCTCTTAGCTCTACTTGTAAAACTGTTCAGGTCGCTGTCAGGTCATCAGCACATTACAAAAGAAATACAACTATTTATTCGGAGGCAAGTAGCATGATTAGTTCAGCTAACTTGACCGACCAACAAACAGAAGGAGTAAGCTAACTCTTCTGTTCTCATAAACACTCCACCTTTTTTCTTCCTCAACTCAGGTTGCAATTTTCACTATTCTACATTCAGTCATATTTCTATGAACTCTTGTAAATGCAGTAGAAATGATCAAGAAATGCAGAATCAGTGAAGAGAATAACACTGGAGGTAGGTGGTCAACACAAAAATTATCTCTTTAAGAAAGCAGTGAAAACCCCACTAAACATTCTTTCCTGATGAAATTTAAGAGGGACAGCAAAGCTGTCACAGAAGTTTACTGCACAAACTGTGTCAGTGTCAGTGATTAGAGAAAACCATACAGATTTTGAAGGGACAAATTAGATTTTTTTAAGATTAATAATCAAAAGAAACTGCAGGTTTTGGATGAAGTAGTGTGTGCAACTCAAAACTACACCTCAGAAAGTAACAGCTTTTTTTAGTCTGAGATAATGTGTGCATGATTACACTGTCATAGGTTTGCTAAATTAAATATACATTGTCCAAGATGCATAAGCAGCTTGTGACAGCCACACAACTGAAAGAAAACTACAAAAAGAACAGAAGAACTCAAAGTTAAATTTAGGTATATGGTATGGTATAAGAAAGCCATATTGATGAATGGAAATATTTTACAACATAACAAGGATATTTAGAAATAGTAAAAAGCTTACAGGAAAATTACTTTGGGTTGGGAAACATGGCATTAAAGATACTTCACAGAGCAGCCCAGAGAATCTGAAAAGATCAAGTAATCTCAAAAATTCTCTCTATAATTTTGTGCCTAAATTCCTTAACTTGTACATGAGCTTCTCATGTCTCAGTCATCTCTTGGTGGATCATCTATCCTGAAGACAGAACCTGATTCACAACTGTTTTTCTTTGGTTCTGTTTAAAGAGGTCACATCAATATTGCATGGAAAAATGAGCTTCTAAGAACACACAATGTGTATTACTAGAAATACATAAAATTAATCATCCATGAACAAAATGTCTGATCAAGCTTTTAAACAACTGTGATTCTGTGATATAACAATGATCACATCACATTCTATAATACTCATAGTAAAAAAAGACCTATATGTATTTTTTAAGCATACAGTGTTTTTCCCATAACTAAACAGAACAGCAGAACTTCAGCATCATGCTAGTGGAAAAGTACCAATCTACGTCTACTCTGCTTACACCACCAAAAGGGTAAAGAGAGATGTCACACTTGGGAAGAAAGCATTTGGGTTTCAGACACATTGTTTAATGGCAACAATCAGTGTTTGATGACAAGAGGGACTTTGGATTTGCTGACGTGTCTGCTGAGCACAGCACTTTCCTATAGACAACTTGACGACAAAACTGGTCTCTCACTAATACATAGCGAAGTTGGGTTCCTAATGGGAAGATCTTAGTTGTTTACAGCATTTCAAGAGTTTACCCATTTTGGCAAGAGTTTTGTCATCTTTTGTCCTAGATTCTACAGACAAATAGTCATATGTTAATGTCTGAAGGCCGTCTGCTCCAGGCAACAATATATCATTGCTGCACGTTTTGAGATCTTCTGAACAAGTTTCCTGATACAAAAAAAAACCCCAAAAAACCAACAAAACCCAAACCCACAACCAAATCGTCTACAAATTAAAAAAGCCATATATTAATTTCTTCAAGATAAAAGATTAATGGGACCGAGAAACAAACTCTCCAATTTCCTCAATAGTCTTAGAAGTTGTTCATAGAGGCCTAAATCAGCTACAACAGCAAGAGTGTAGATCATCTTGAGGGTTTGCAATCCAAACAAGTGTTACTCCATTTTAAAGACAGCCAACCAGCCAAGAATTCTACAATTTTCTAACAACGAAAGAACATCTGGTTTGGGACCAAGTATAAGAACTATCACTTAGCTAAACAATTACTAGAAAATTTTTTTATTCATTTCTTCATAAGTTGATACTTGAACTCAAAAACCTACAAAAATTCAGAAAGCAGACTTGGGATTTTCTTAGTAAAACTCTTCATCTTCCTCCTAGAATCCAAACCAGTTACTTGAATACCTCATAAATTGGTTTCACATGCCCTTTACTGATTTTTTCCTTTTCACTTCCCGTAATTTGAACAACTTTAAAGACTTCACTAAAACCTGAACTGAAGCAATATTCTCAGTAAATTCTTACCCAAAAATATAGAAGTACTTCAGAGAATCACAAAAACAACTGGAAGTTTCATTTTTCAATAGACAAAACCTCTAACCTAGCATTACTGATCTGGCAGATCAAACCAAAAGAAAATGCTAAAAGCCAAATGTTCTTTGTGAAAAACTTCACTTAGAAGTCATTCACTCCACTAAGGTTAGGTCATGCCAAGTTTCACTTCTCCCATGACAGAAGTTCCTCTCAAGGAGTATCAAAAGAGATCATCTGTAGCAGGAGCATAAAGCAGGCAAACATTGAATAACATTGTATAAATCAAGACCAAGAAGAGATCTGGCAAAGTAAAAATTTGAAGGAATTAAAATATCTGCCTAGGGAGATGCCACAAAATTAGGCATGTGATGAAAATATAGTAAGACTTTAAGAAGTAACGAGGTGCCAACTTCATTGGACATTTTATTTCAAATGGAAAATAGGTGGTTTGAAAGAAAGCCAGGAGTCCAAAAGATGCATTCAAAATGCTGTTGCACTCTATGCAGTTCTTTAAAATGATTAAAAGCAAAATGTAGACTGAGTAGACAAGTCTGTACAGAAAAATACCCCAGGTTCAAGGGCATAATAATCTCTCCTGCTACAGCAATTTAAAAGGGAGAAAACTAACTTTGCTTTTTTCTCCCACCTATGTGAAGAACAGACAGTGTCTGACACTAACTCAGTCAAAGGCAAGAGAGAGTTGTTACCCTAGCCATACTCAGATATTCTGACACACACATACTATACCCAAGAAAAATCTATGAAAATTGTAGTTATTGCATTCACAGTAACTTCATTCACATTTCTTCATTCACAAGAACTTGCGGAAAAAAATTAGTATTTCTGCTTTTGTGGACAGTGAGTAAACTGAATAACATTCATGAACTAAGCTGATTTGTCATTCACTCATGTACTGCTCTAACTTGATGATAGAGCAAAGAATAAGAACAGTCAAAGAATTAATGACCTACTAAATACTATATTTTAACAAGAAGTTTAAACCTCCAACTTGGATGTATTTGGAGCAGGAAAAGGTAAACTTGGAGCAGCTTTCATGTAAGAAGCTTCTTGCATTTTGCAATCTGCAAAGCACATTCTCTTGCCTAAAATGTGTTTCCCACTGAAAACCAGAAGTGAGAATTTAAGAACAGAAAATGTTTACACGCTTCAGATTCCAGAGAATGACACCTGGGGTTGGCATGAAAACAAAATAGCAGCTCATGGTAAAAAGAAAAATCCAACACAATTTATGAACAGGGATTCAAAAGAACGACACATATTGCAAGAGGATGAAGAGGAATGGCAAGTAGGAAGGGTAGTACTTCATTTGGTGATTTAAGTGAAAAAAAGATTAAGGAAAACCAAAGGAATAAAAAAGAGAAACAGCAGAAACATCTATCTCAGTAGATAAATAAAAAATTTCTTTGGAAACAAAATTAACTCTGAATAATTTGATTCTTCTAGATTTTTTGCCATATTTTATGATACAAAAGACAAGCTTTTATTACCTTTCTTTCGAAAGAGTGCATTTAGATAGTTTTCTGCTTGGCATTCAATCTTATCAGTGTTGGACTGGCCCTGAGATGACAGTTCCTCTGTAGGCGTTGACTGTGAAGAACCGAAAACTGATGCACGATCCTAGAAAACATACGAAGATCATAACATCTTTCAGAAGTTAGTCTGCTGGTAGTAAAATATACAACTAAATTACTGAGCTATTGAATGGAATAGAACCACTAAAATCAAACTACCTTGAGTCAAAATGTGGAATTAACTTATTTGCAAAATTCAATCCTCTGACTCTTACTTTCATACAAAAAAATTAGTATTGGGGAGTAGAGTAATGTTTAATAGAATGCTCATACTTACACTGGCTGTTTCTTTGTGTAAATTACAAAAGGAACATTTCTCATCCATAGACCAGTCAGTTAGCTCTTCTGGCTCACAGTCTTAAAGGAAGAAAAGAAAGCTAGATGTTTTAAACAAGCAAAAATGGATTTTGAGAACAGCACACACTTCCTAAAATTCTCTGAAATAAATTCTATTACTAATATGATATATATTTATTGGTACAGTGCATTCAGTCATATGCAATACTTCAGATATTTTCAAATTCTTGTCTGGCTTTTACAGCTCAACTTAAAAATAACAGAGAGTGCCTTCCTTAGAAGAAAAGGTAAATTTGTGTCATTCAATTGATTATCTGTCATCACTACTGGAGGCATCTGAATACTGCAAAGAAAGCTCTGAATTGCAGACATCATTCTTTTTAACTGAAGTGTGCAAACTTGCAGTAAACTAAGCTCAGAATTAGGATATAGACTCCTTACCATGTGAACTACATGCATTATACTTATAATATCTCAATTGATTTGATATAATCACTATAGGTAAATCCAAGCCTTATACTTGCTTGTAGCACTTGATTAATCTAGAAATATACCTTTTTATGTTTTATCAGAGAAGGTACTCTGGTCTAGAGGGAATACAGGACTTAAACTTACATTGCCTATATCAAGTCCAGTCTTCTACTGAATGGAGACACATAATCTACCTTCTTTAAACTAAGCTCCATTTCAAAAATTAAGAGTTTTCAGCCAATACCCTTCTCCTCACAAACACCAGTTACTTTAAAACTTTTCCCAAACCATCTGTGCTAGTAGTTAAAATAAAGCTTTTAATTTCTTGTTTAAAATTGCACATGGCAACTTATTCCAGTTTGCTTTTGTGGCAATTTCATTCTTGTACCCATGAATAATAACTAGGTATTTAGCACCTTAATGCATTTACAGAGACTTTCATTATCCCCTTAACACTTAATTTTGTGGCTAATCTAGTCCACCTGCTTTTTCCTCATGAGATTCAACTCCATCTCTTCTGCACAAGTCTCACTTGAACACCTGTTTCCTGAACATGGGGAGCAAGATCTCAAG
>VYZP01048671.1:0-15654 GCA_013400635.1 Hypocryptadius cinnamomeus | reverse complement strand
ATTATTTAGCAAAATAGTTCAGAAGACATCTTTTAGTATTTCTTTAACCCCACAAGTTTTGCAAGTTGGAGAATGAACATAAGCATTCACTTTTTTCCACAAAGATATCTAGTTCTCCAGGTGGAACTTAACTGTGTATAATAGTTTGAATCAGGTACACTAAAATCAGTGTTGTGGACTGCTAAAGGGCTGAGCCAAGAACAGCATTTATTTCCATACATTTCACCTTCACTCATGGGCTAAAACTAACCTGAAAATGTTCTTGAAAATGTTGGGTATATTTCTACATTAGGAAGAATAGAACCGAGTACCCTTGGGATCAAGAATTGTTGGTGTCAAGTATGTCCTATATATTCATATTTCCTTACCTGGCAGGAAGGAAGGGTAAGAACACAACATAAAGAATGTAGGCATGAAGTTCCATGGTACTGCTGATGAGGGCTGAATATGGGTATTCTGCTAGTCTTCCCCACCACAACTTAAAAAAGGCAGGAGAAGGCTACAGAAAAGGAAAGGCAGAGGTGTTCTGCCTTATATCACAACTGAATCTTACTGTATATCAGAATCATGGATTTGACAGCAGGATACTGGAGAGGATGGAACACCCTCCCACACTGGAGGATGGAACTCTGACATTGCTTCTGAGTATAGATGATTGCAGTATTTGTGCCCTTATAACTTCCATTTAGCGAATGGGAAAAAGGTTTAGTTGCTCTAGCCAAGGAAAGATTTCTGTGATCAAAGAGTGCAACTGGATTTTCATTGACAACCCTTTCTCCCATTCATATAATGCATTAATCATAGTTTACATAAAATTATTCTATTTCATCAGATTATCTTATTCCTACTCAGATGGCAGAACTAATTCAGACTGCACAGCTTCAAAGAAAGCAGATAGACAGTGAGGCTCTTAAACCTCTGGAATTACTCCACATATACTGACACACCTGGCCAAAAAGAAAAACAACAAAAACAAAACAACCAACAAAACAACAAAAACCCCCAAAATCAATGAACCAACCAAACAATCAAGCAACTAATCAAAACCTCTGAAAGGTTATCTGACAATAACCACAGATGGCCCAAGAGAACTGAATTTAGCCACAGAATGTAAAGTTATCCCAAAGTTTAAAATAAAAAAATTAAAATATAAAGCCCATACTTCCCTGTGTTGAAAAGCAGTCATGTTTTGATAGTTTACAATGTTCAGGAAATGAGAAAGAATAAGGTACTTAAGGTGGTTTAGAATATAATTTCCTCACAGAGTACAAAACACTTTGCAAACACAAGCATGTCTACTTTTTTTGGCCTGATTTTCTAAACTCTTAATTTACTAGAATGTTGGGTGAGAACATTTTGATTATTGTTAAATCTTAATAAAAGTCAGAATGCTCTGCCTGGCACTCTGCCACCCTGTTCATCTGGTTTAGTGGCCACCCGTTAGGCAGGCTGTTGCAGAAACCATGACCCCAAGCTGTTTGCCCCCCAGCACTCCAGGAACATTGCACTAAAAAGGACCCCAAATCCTCGGATTTCTACCTGACAGGCGATTAGAGATGACCCAAGAAGCCCCAGAAATACTCTCAGTATTTCACAATGAAATGTCACTCTGACCTTCTCCAAGCAAAATGTCAGAATTTTCATTACATGGAAAATTTCAAAATGTCATTTTTGTTGCAGTTCTGAATGGTACTATTTTTAATTTCCACAGGACAGGAATTATGGTGTCTGTTTAACTCTTTTCAGTACACATTCGCCTTTCTACAGCATTCTAGGTTTGATAACTTTTCGTCTAATGTTTTTAATTTTTTTTAAACCAAGACAGTGAATCAGAAGTCAAGCATGCAATTCCTAGTTTTATGCTTAAAATGTAGTTCCACCCCTCACACTTTATTTGTGTTCAGAACTATTTTCCAAAACTTTCCTAACATTGCCTGAGACCACAATAACTTTGTTAGCACAACTGTCTGAGTTCCTGAGGAAGCAAATTCTAGTAGCAGTTCAAAATTACTCCAGCAAAAATTTCGGGATACTAAAAAACTAAAACAGCACCCATTTCCTCTACTCATGATTAGAAAATACATTGCATCCATGTCTTCATTCTAGTGTGCAACCAAAACACTGTGCTCAAACTGTTAAAAATTGCCTGTTTAACTGAGTAAATTAACATTAAAATGTTAATTTCTGAGACACAGAGTAAGTTAATTGTCAGATTCAAGGGCTGAAAGCAAGCTGATGAGAAGGCATAGAAAGTGATTATTTGACCTCTCTGGCCACACACATGCTATCTGCTTGATGCAGTCTTGTCTTGGGAGATACAGCATCTTAGACACCAGACCTGATATAAAAGACAAGGACAGCTTAGTGCCTGAAGAATATTAATTCTTGAAAAGACTGCCACATTATCATTTGTTGGCATATCTCCAGCAGAATTCAGCTATTTTAGCATTCACAGCTTCTCCAGTTAACATTCTTTGACATCTATCCTGAACAGATGTTATTACCGAGGTTATCTGTACTTCTGTCTTCTCTGCTGATGTACTGGGATGGTTTGGAAGGATGAGCCTTTTTAGGCAGGAGGAACTCTTATTTTAGTTTATTCAGGCCTTAATCAGTTTTATTCCTCATCGTCTCCTTTCTGCATTACCTTTCTAGCTGTTGCTGGCTTATCTTTCTCTTTAAAAATATAAAGGGTTCATTATGACTATCACTTTGCCCATTTTTTCCATCTAAATTTCCAGTCTTAAAAAATGCTTTGCTATCCTTCTCTGTTTAAGCTACTCCTACTCATCCCCTCCAGTTTCATCACTGGTATAGAGATAATAGGCAAGGGATGGTCCACATACTGTTCAAAAGAGCTCTGGATGAGGTCACATCCATGCAATAGAAGCAAGAGAAAAAGAGGAATTGACAACGAAAGGATGTGGAAGATTGCTGGGGATAGAAGAAAAACCACTAGAATGAGACTAAGAGTGTAAGGAAGCATTTTTGTCACTGCTCCGATATAAACCTCCTAAAGCAGAATAAGAAAAACCTGTATTTCTGAACTGTAACTAACAATAACATCAATCAATAACTTCTAAACCTCAGAAGAGGGAGAGACAGAAGACAGCTTTGCAAAAATGTAATTCTACAGTTATGAGTAAAGTTTGTACCTATCAATCATACAAAGGCATGAGTAAATAGCCAAGCAACTAAAAAAGGTTTCTGAATGAAAATAATTTTCACATTCACCTGCTGCAGGTATTTGACCCACGGCAAATGTAATGCATGACTTTTTACAGATTGTTTCATGCTTTCCTTTAAAATAAAGATGTAAAAAATAGGTGTGTTTACAGAAATCTAGGTTCAGCACCAACACTACAGCTTGAATGGATAAAGCATCAATTTTTACTGTAACCTGCCAAATATGTACTACTGACGCATATATATTTCTCTTCCTTTCTTTCCATGCTAACAATTCAATCAACAGTGAGAAAAACTAGCAGGCTGTTTTCTGCCTAATCCTCCCTTTTCTATCTCCAAACAGAGTTTCATATGAAGAACCAGAATTTACTATTATTTCCAGCCTTTTGGTAGCACAAAAATAATGACTTTTCCTGTGTTAATTTTTGATGAGATTTCTAAGACTTGAAAATGCATGTATGCATTGCAGGTTTCCAATAACCAAATGCTTTCTGACTGAGATTTCCTAGTACAGAGGATACTCATGCTGTACAGCAAATTTCCATATTTTGTTTATCCACCCCTAAATGGAAAATATATTTTGATTACATAGCATTTGAGCCAATGTCCTCTGGGTTCAGAAGGCACTGACAGCCTTTATCTCTCAGAATTTGCTTTTTTTCTCACAGGGTCTAGGTCAGCATTGGACTTTAGCTGCTGAATTTAACTTATATCTCACATGTACTTGGCAGAAAGGAAAGGACTATATTAAGTTCATATTAAAGGCAATTATGCCTTTAATTTCTCATGTGAAAATCATATGTATAGCTGGGACACTTTAGTGATAAATTAAATCATCTTCAATAAATGAACATGAAGTTAGGAAAAAAAGGAAAATGTAAATTTGTAAAATGTGTGACTATGACTGAGCTATATTCCCATTTCCATTCCTGCAAGAGAAATGTTAATTTATATGACAATCTAAAACCAGTAGAAGACTTTCAGGGATCCTATTCCTTAATTCTGACTATTGCATCCCTAGCTGTCAAGATATGCATGTATACACTGAACACTACATAAATGTTACACTGGCTCTCATGCATTTCAGATTAATAAATAACAAATGAGAAGTAATTTCATTAATTATGTATTATGAAATAAACAGACCTTTAAAAATTTAGACAGAGCCAGTAAATAAAGCTGCTATTACAAAATCATAAATATGCTTGGCCTATGATTAACCTTGCAACTGAGTGCAAAAAATTGACCACTCAACATTCATTTTAAAACTAACCAGAAAAAGAAAGAAAGAAAAATTCTGTGTTTTGGGTGGCCTTTTCCCCGCTCTGTGCTAGAAATACTACAAATACAAGGTAGATTTTTCCTTTGGTATTTGATGGCTAAACTGCATTTTACTTTTCTTTCTTTCTCATCATCTGTATAAGACATATTTTTCAAAAAAAATTCTATGAGAAAATATACAACATTTCCTTAAACTGAGAAGCAACATTGCAATCCTGTCTTTTCAACTCCAGATGTTGCCTAACATGTAATACTCTCTGTTATTCTAGAAACCCAGCAGACACCAGTGTCAGAAGTTCAATTATACTAACATTTTGTATTTTTAATAATTTGCTCTTATTTTCACTTTTACTTTATGAGCTGCAGAATCGTTATTGCTACTTGCCTGTATTGCACAGACAACAGCATTCAACAGCTCTTTAACACCGGCAGCTTTACCAAGATTAATTAAGAGATATCAGGCAATGTCTGTGATGTGATGTGATGTGATGTCTGCTCCATTAATACACATGCTTCTACTAGCCCTAATTTCTTTTGATCAGAAACATATTATTTTTTATTGCCCACACTGCCAGCAGTGCAATACTGTGGGAGGGGCTGCCTGCAGCAGCTCAGCTCCCTGCAGTGTGAGAGGCAGGGAAGCTCTACCTGTCCCTGGCTTTACCCTGCGTATCAAGGGTTCACAGTAAAATAGTCCTGACACTGACCTCTCAGAGACCCAGCAGCTGAAACAGCCTTAACAATACATTAACACAGCAATGTGCCCCATAAACTATTACCAGCTGCAGGCTGGGGTGGCGAAGCAAGAGTCAGAGAGGAAGGGAGAAGAAGGAGAGAAAGGAAAAGAGGAGAAATAATTGGAAAACAGGATTATTTTCAGCTAGGGTGGTATTGGCATATTCTTTTAACCTCTTTTCTGAATTTACCTTGTAGTTGCACAGCAATGTGTCCTGAGCTAAGGATCAGCTTATATCATGCCATGCCTGAACTAGTTTCTCTGTTGAGTCCTACCAAACCACATCATATTGCTTTAGCAATAACAAACATAATCAAAACAACTTCAGAGGAAGTAGAGTTTATTTGCCTTAATTACATGTGGCTAGCAGCCTACTGAGCAAAGAGAGAGAGCAGCAACTAGAAATACATCATCCCCTGTACAGTCTCATAGCATTTTGTGATCTAGTACATCAAATACTATGCTTCTAGTGCAATCCAAACTTGCAGGTGGTCTACCTGCAATATATTAATTAAGATAGACTTACTTCATTGGTGATTCTTTGGGACTTTGGGCAACAACACTGCAATAATCAGAAACAGTTTAAAATATGGAACCTTGATGACATTTTTAATTCAGCTAAGCACATGTACTATTTGCCATGGTCGTTGCTACAGTGCCCAAAAACACAGTTCAATGGTAGACTGCCTGTCACAGCTGTATCGCTGAACTCCAAAGACAACCAACCCAGAAGCTCCAGCTGCTTGAATAGTGACACAAGATGTTACCAGGATTCAAAAAGTTAATATTCCAGTGGTTTGTAAAAGTTGGCATTTAGATGGTTTATAAAAATATCAGGAGGTACTACAATAAACATCAAGGGAAAGTGCTGGATGGAGAAAAAGCCTTGGGTTTCAGGCTAGAAGCTTAACACTATTTTGGCCTGAGAGGGCATTTTATTTGCTACTGCAGTTTGTACCCTGATACAGCTGATTCTAGTTTCTGGCTGGTCCAGTATCTCTACCATCACAAAGGCTCTTCTGACCCACTCTGGCAATGCCAAAAACACTCCTCCTTTGAAATAAAAACATTTACATGAATAACAAGTAGCTGAATAGCTGCAATGCTTTTTATCAAGAGGTATGGCACCCATTAAGTCTTCAAACAGGATGGGAATGGAGCTCTATCATTATGTGTTGCAACTCACTCATTCACTCTAAGAGCACAGCTGAATTATTTGTATGCATTATCTTTCATTTTCTGATCGTTTGGCTGGGGGGTAGGCAAAACCCATGCCTTGTGCTAGAGACTAATCAGCAATCCCAGTTAATAAAAAAAATAGCTAAAATTAAAATTTCATTTAAGAGTCCATAGTCATAAAATATGAAAAATATTTAACATCAAGAAATAGAAATTATTATGACCAAATGCTATGCAAAGTTATAAATAAGCAAATATTAGTGGTACTGTAGCAATTAGAGCCTAAATAGAAAATAGCATAGGTTGTAGGGGAATTTGGCCAAATGATTTGCTACAGTTAGAAACAATATACAATTTTTAAGGCTTACTTTCTCTATCAGATGTGATAAGAAACAGTAAAATCCATGCTGGATAGATGTTAGAAATAATTTTTATTAATTTAGACTAGTGTTTATAACAATGGTTAATCAGCTTGAAAGAAAATTAATTAGTCCTCCCAGCATAAAAAGATGTTAGCAAGGGAAAAGTTCTTTGTATATGTAAGAGTCTGTAAAGTCAAGGTTTTATTTACTCACATAGTTAATTTCCATTTGAGTTTGACATTTCATGCTTCAAAGCTTAGGTCTTTTGAAGATATTTTACATGTCTTAAATGAGACTCAGAATTGAGCAGTCAGTTCTGGGTGAGTGGTATGAAACATTTTAAAGAAGCCTTTTTCCACTTATAACTGGGTGTGTCTGTTCTTGTCACCTGTGTTTCATATGTTCTCTCTAATGTCTACTGATTTTTCAATTTCAGCCACTTAAAGTGGATTAAATATTTGTGCATACGTGATGTGTGTTCCTATACAGGTTATCAATTGGTTATCAATTAAGAATAATTATGTTTTGACAGAAAAATGGAATTGACTTATGAAGTAAGCTAATAAGCCAGGAAGACTGAATTCACAATCTCGGATGTAAGACATTATTTTACGAGAAACCACAACTCTGCAGACAAAGTCAAATCTGACTGCAGCGTCAGAAATGTTGGCCAGAAGTGGTCTGTCATTGTTTGTCCTTTACTCCTAGTCCCTGAACTGACAAGAAAAATTAAAGAGTTAAAAATTGTGGTGTTTGAGAGATGTATAGTAAGGATTAAGAGAATTCAGCTGATTGGGACAGAAGAAGAAAAGAACAAAACAGATAAAGAAAAAATAATGAGAAAAGATGACGTTCAAAGGGAATGTATAACAGGAACACCATAGGAAAGGAAAAGCAAAGTGGGAGGAAGATAAAGGGCGATAGTAGTTGGAAGAACTATGCAGAAAAGCTGGGCAGAGTAAAATGTTTAACATAATGGAGTGAAGAGGAACACGACAGTAAAAAGAATATGACTGAAAGAAACCAAAGTGTAAAGATTGTATGCAGAAACAAAACATAGAGGGAAAAAAAGCAAAGAGTTAGGAAGAAAGTGAAGAGAATTTTTTACAAAAACACTGCAAATGTGCATAAAAAAAGAATGAAAGTGAGTTTTGATGATGGCATGTATATCAAGGAAAGGTATGTGAAGGCATGGGAAGTGAAAGGCAGAGAATATACACAAAAATATGAAACAAGCAAATAGCTTGAGATTAGCTTGTTTTACTTTTGAAAAAAAAAAAAGTATATTAAATTTAGCAAAGCCCCAGGTCTTCTATTTGGCTGTATTAAACATTATAGTAAATTATCACATGAGTATCCCATAATCTGTAGTTTTGACTTTACCTGAGCAAGCTCTGTAAAAGGCTTCGGGACCTAAAACCCAAGTATCTTAAAATTGTAATCGTAAAGATTTTTTCTACAGCAAGGCGGGTTTTGTTGCGTTTTCCACGTCCTGGAATTCATCAGTTCCAAGAGAGAAAGACATATGGCACCTCCCCGTTACTTGCAGGCAGCGCCGGCATCTCAGACCCCGTTCCGGCTGCGTCTCGCTTCGGAGGCGGGGGGACCCTGGGGATGATGCTCCGTGGTGGCTGCGCTCCGCCGCGTCCCCGGTCCTGCAGTGACATCCAGCGTCCAGGCTCGGCACAGTCACACCGAGAGCAGCCCTTGTCATCCTCGCTGCCACCCTTACCGAACCTTATCGCCAGATACAGCTAGAGTCATTTTTCTCCTTGGAATAAGGTACAACAGAGTGCCAGAGATGCTCGGGATAAAGCTTTATAAAATATAAGAGAACTAAAAACTGGCATAGGTGATGCACCAAAGGCAAAAAAAAGCTATTTATATAAGAGGATCAGAAGAAAAAAGAGAAATACCATTGAGTAACTAATCAAAAAAAGGGCAAAATTTATGGACTGTAAATTCAAAAGCAAAAGACCTAACTTCTTCCATTTTTTAATTTTTGTTTTAAAGTTATGGAATAAGTGGAACTGATTGTAGCAAAAATTGTGGAATTTCCTTTCCTTTCCTTGCCTTGCCTTGCCTTGAATTTCCTTTCCTTTCCTTTCCTTGCCTTGAATTTCCTTGAATTTTCTTCCCTTCCCGGAACTTCCCTTCCTGGAACTTCTCTTCCCTTTCCTTCTTTTGTGATTCTGCATAAAATAATGGAGTCATAGACTCATGCATTCATGTTGGAAGGGACTTTAAAGACCATCACACCATAGGCAAGGATTAAAATTATAAAATCACCAGGAGAGAGAGAGTTGAAGAAACAGCCTCATAACAGTCCCTTGCAAACAGATTTTTTTTCCTCCCTCTTTTTTTTCTTTTTTTTTTAATTTAACAATTTTATTTTTTGCAGTGCTTATGGGGTGAATGTGCTGTATAAACACAAAATGCTCTACTCAGAATAGACAAAGTACAGGCAGATCACCAGAATGCTCAAACCCCCTTTATTCTTGCTACAGGATCACAAAGACCTCTATTGCAGCCTTCCAAAAATAGGCCTGTAACAACCCAGAAGAAAGTTTGTGAAAAACAAGCTTTTAGAATAATCAGATTGTATAGGAGGAGAAGAAAACTTCTATGAAACAAGACAGCTTTCCAGCCTCCCACTCCTCCACTCTTCCTACAGAAAATGCTAGCCCTCTAAAGCTGCTTGCAAAAATAAAAATTTCTGGAGGCGTGGTTGTAATTTTAAAATTTTATGGCCCCTATGAGAAATTTTGATATTTCTCTGGTACTCTGTACTGCACAGCCCAGTGATTTTGACTGCAGGGTGCTCTTACTTTTTTTCCCCTTTTTATGCAGTATTGCGTCTATGTGCATCTACCAGATATGTGAGGAACGAAAGAAGCCTGTAAGAGAGAAGCTAACTTTCAGCCAGAATTTCCATGGATTTAGGCTGATGAGGTACCTTAAAGAAGGCCTAAATAATGTGCCACAATTCACAAACTCTTAGTTTTTTAAGATGACGGCTACCCAGCTCTTCTGCGATTAGCAGACATGATTTGCAAGGGCTCTATTCATTCAAAACAATCTGCAACCTTTGATGTCAAAGAAGCTGTGGAGTGCCTGACTGCAAGCTGCAGAGGGTCACAGATCTCTGCTCTGCACACAACCTTATCTATTCATCAGAAATTCATCCCGGCCATGGAAACTTTTTCATTTTCACTGCACAGGCCTCAGAAAGACAAATGGCATGGGAAATTTAATGTAAGTCAGTCTCACATTCCCTGACCATGAATGTGAAAAAATTAATCCTCAGCAGCTAAATACTTTTGTAGTCATTTGGAATAAAAGGCAATGGTCTGTCACTTATATCCTATGCTAAACCAGTAATGAAATCTTGAAAGAGGAGGCAGGGGGTGGAGGAGGCAGGAGTTTCACTGCCACAGTGAAGCCAAAATTAGGCCATTGCTTTACTACTCTGAAGCAATTTGGGAGGTAGCATAATTGAATGCACAGCGTTATTCCCAGTAGCACAGGATGCAAGCAGACCTTGAGAAGTCAAGTGTGATGGCAGATGTTTTCAGTGACATCTGCAGAGCTTTTGCCCTTGCTTCTTCTTAAGCATTTCCACCACTGACTGGAATTCCGCAGCAATATTTAACATTTGTGCTCTCTTCCTCTGGTCTCACACCCCAAAGTTTGTCATAATAACAACAAAAGGAAATGAAACCTCAAGGGCCTCCATCAGACACACAAAACCAACACTTGATTATGATTCCTCTTCTTGCTTTACAAGGTCCTTGGGGAATACAGTTCAGGAGAAGTTCAAATTATAGAACCATGGAATGGTTTGAGTTGGAAGGGACTTAGAGACCATCTTGTTCCAACTTGCCTGCCAAGAGCTGGTACATCTTTCATTAGACCAGGTTGCTCAAAGTCCATCCAACACTTCCAGGGATGAGGCATCCACAGCTTCTCTGGGCAACCTGTGCCACCTTCACAGTGAAGAACTTCTTCCTGATATCAGACCTAAATTTGCTGTCAGTCAGTTTGAAACAATCAACCTTGTCCTATGACAACATGCCCTTTTCAAAATTCCCTCTCCAGCTCTCTTAGAGCCCCTTTAGCTACTGGAAGGGGCTTTAAGATCTCCTTAGACCCTTCTTTTCTCCAGACTTAACAGCTCCCTCAGGCTGACTCCATAGCAAAGGTATTCCAGTCCCCTAAGAAACTTCAAGGCATCCTCTGACCTCCCTCCAGACAAAAGAAACAGGTGACAAATGCAGGTGTTAAAATGCTCTTCCAGTCGCAAATATATACAGTAAATACAATAATGATATGAGGAAAAGTTTAATACATCAGTGGTAGGAAATAGGAGCATATGAGCAGCGATGAGACTCTGTGACTGCTGCTTCATAAAGCACACTAATGATGACTGTCCTCAGCATTCATGACACAAATTTTCTCTGTAAATGGTCATCAACATCAGAAGGAATGGGATCTTGCAAATACTATGCACTTCATAATATAAGAAATAAATATGCTGAGAATATACTTTATGAAGAATAATAAATAATTTTCATCCTTTTAATTTAAAAAAGAGCAATATTTTGTTGCTCCTATGTAATAGGTAAGGTTAGCTTCCAATGAAAAATCTAAATATTTTTTAAAATTCACAAACATCAAAAACATTTATCAAAAGAGTTCATGTTTCTGATAAATACTGTTCTCCACCAAGAACAGTAAATACTTTACAGCTGGCACTTTGTCAAAACTATAAGTGGTTCTGCCTCTGAATTTTACATCATCACTAAATTTACAGTCATTTTATAAGTGGCACAAGACAAGAATTACTTCTTTCTAAATCTAAACCAAGCAATAAATCTAACATCAGCATTCCTCTTATTGTCTGTTATCATCTGATGATAATGCCTTTTACCTTCATTGTCTTGACAGAAATATGATATGTAAAATCATGATGTCACATCACTCACTATGATTTAACACTAACCAGCCCATACCATTTTAATCAATCAACATTGTCACTTTTTAGTGTAATGATTTTCTGGTGGATTCCTTGTGTTTAATATGATATATATGTCTTATCAGCAGTTGATTTACTATTTCATTTTGGAGTCTAACAGCTTGGAAGACCATTCTTGTCTCCTTCAGACACCACTGGAATTGGAAAACAAGCATTGTTTCAAGTACTACTCAAGAACTAATTGTGGAAATCAGCTGGAAAATATGAAATTACTTTTATCACAAACTTCGTGCTTGGGGAAAAGACAGGAAAATGCTGTGAAATAAAGGAACTAATCAGTACAGCACAAGCAGGAGCATTTTTTTTTTCTTCACTGTACCAAAATGAACTCAGGCATCCCCAACTGGACAATGTGATTGCCGAGTTCCATAGTTTGGTTTTAAAAACATATTGAACTGTGCAGAAGGCATCTCTGAGGAAAGGAGCTCTTTCCATTATGTTTCTCTGCATATTATATAGTCTTTTTTATTTACTATTCACAGAAGGTTAAAGCATTTGTTTCTCAGACAATTTCAAGAAAAACAGTTTTTGCTTGTAAAGCACTCTCAAACACAATCCAGTACATGCTTGGAATAACCCATCTACATTTGAATATGTCTTTACATTAGGCTGTAGCAAAGCACAAGTGTTTAGAGCTGTCAAATACTAAAACAACAAGTTTAACAGGAAAATTCTGCTTTTACATTCTATTGCAGAATACTGAGAAGACTATACACTCATGCATGGAAAAATACACATGTTCAGGTAGCAAAGGAATGGCTGGAAACTGTTATATTTCAGACTAACAAGTTCCTTTTAAGAGTCCTCAGTCAGTTAATGTTTGACAACCTATAAGATGTAAAATTTCAAGTTACAAAATCATTCTAAACTCACTAAATATTGCACTTTTCATTGTTCAGGACCAATTAGCCCTCTCTTAGTGACAGATAAAGAAACAAAGGTAAGATAAATGGTGAAACAAATAGTGTTCACGGGGAAAAGTGACATTTAAGTTGCATCACAGATCATGCAGCTAACTGAGAAGACATGAAGGCTCTTTCATCAGATTATAAGTGGGTAAATTCTAAATATCCTACTGAAGATCAGAGAAATTGAAGCATCATTTATTTTCCTGTGAAAGAACAAAAATATTTAATAATATTTATTTCATATTTAATAATAGGTTTTTTTCTAAATTAGGATTTTTTTTCTACCATAAAACTCATTTTTTTCACAACAAGAAAGCATGTAAAATGCAATTTTTACTGTACTTCTACTTGTTTCATAAATTCTTCTTTCTTCTAAACATATAATGCGACTTACTCAGATTAGGACATTGCTACTTTTTAGAACAATAACTAAGAAGCAATAGCCAGTAAAGTCACAGCTATGTCTTAGAGGGTAATGCTGAAATTTTATTTACTTTTACTGTAAATCTCTAATTTTACAGTGTCTGGAGGCAACTGAATTCCTTCATAATTCCTTCCTTTTTTAGTTTTCATTCCTTTCTTTTTTATTTTTAATAATTCTCTTTGTAAGGCATCACAACCAATGGGACAAAAGCTAAAAATTACCCAGATAATTTTCCCAAGTGCAGGAAAAATGTACTGAGAACTTTTTACGTCTTAGTCCACCTTTCTTTTCGGAAAAGATCTTTTGTCTTCCACCATGAAGAGATAAATAAATACAATCATGTTTTGCTTTTTTTATTTTATTATGCTTAAAATACTCTGTATCAACAGTATGTCTTCATTCTGTCTAAGTTCTATCTCTGGCCCTCTGGAATAACTATCTAGTCCTTTTTTCCTCAGTCTCCAAGTTCTCTGCAAATCTAGTAGTGGCAAGAAATTCATCTGTGGTGTCATAGTCACCTTCTGGTACTACAGGCTTGGTTCTTACATATTGGACACAAGCAACATAGCAAAGGAACTGCAAGAACTTGGTTAAACTTTCATAAATACAAATTCCCCTTTTCCTTATGTATTTTACACCTCTTGCAACAAAGTTTCAAAAAGGGAAAAGAAAGTCATATTCAGCTGCATAATGACTTAGCTGTTGGAGCTTTGGGAGACATGGGAGTAAATGAAATGATAAGGCAATATAGGAAGAAAATAAAAGGAAATGCTAAGAAAATAATGGGAAATTAAGTGAATTTAACTCCAAATCTTGAGAAGTCAAATTTTTTTTCCTTGTAGTCAAGCATTCAGTCAAGCCATAATTTATAGCTGCTGCATGCAGGCACCTGGATGCCCCTGAATGCAGGTATTCCTGTGAAGAACACCCTGACCTCCAGCACATTGTTACCTTTCACAGTCACCAGATATTGCTATTTGATGCTGATGTACCTTTTCCAATCACCTACAGAAAAACAGATTTGGAAAAAAAATTACAAGGCATAACAGAAGCCTGTGGAGTATCTCCTTCAATAATTCTTGTTTTTTCTTGTCCTTTTAGAATGATAACACTTCACAGTAGGAATCACTTTACTTCATACACAGTCTATACTTTTAGCTACTCATCACACAGAAAGAGAAAAAACAGAGTTAACTTAAGAGGCATATTTTATATGATCAGGTTATTGTCTAATCTTCTATAGTAGACCTCCTTATCTTTCTCCAGAGTCTTTAGTCCACCCATAGTCTCAGTCATGATAGAAGTCTGATCTGGTACAGCAATTCCTACCATAAACAGCATACTGCCATACCTCAGACATAATTACTAGACATGACTTGGGAATGCAGAAGCCAGTCACTTCTCCCTCCACCCTAAGGATATAGCTAGTGCTGTAGACACTCATCATTTTCTCAAGAAAGAGGTCTACTGCAAATTTTTAATTAAAACATTTCAGAACTAAACTAGCTTCTGAAAACACCTACCCCACAGCTCAATACATTATAATTAGTCTGTAGCACTCAGATCTAAATCCACCCACGACACAATTCAGTACAATATTATCAGTCTGTAGAGGACACACTCCCACATCACAATTTCCAAAATACCTTCTATTTAAAGAGGAGAAGACACTATACGTCATATACAAGCTTTCACTAAATTTGTGCAAGGCATGGTTTCAATTCTGAAGTTTGTTGCGATAATTTAACACTGTTCTTCCTTGTTATTATCATATTGTTATGCTCTTAATTTTTTACGTTATTGCTCTTCGTGTACTTTTCTCTAGAAATACTTGCTTCAGAGAAGAAGTTTGGCCTAATTTGCACACACTTTGCAGAGCTTTGCGCAGACATAACCCCTCAGAACAAAAAGTATACATTAGGAAAAATATAGCAGATTATTTTCTCAGCAAGTGGATTTTATTACATTAAAAAAAGAGAAAGCAATAGATTTGAATTTCATTTTAATAAACTTTTGGCACTTTGCCCTTATGAAGAGATGAAATAACCTTAGTTTCTCTACCTTTTTGCTCTAATTCTTTGATCCAAGGGTTTTTCTTACATGGTATATAATAAAAGCACTTTAAAATCACTAATATAATTACAAGTACTAGCTATAGCTGAAAACCCATTCACAAGCTCTCATACTCATGTCAGTGGAAAAATAGGATTTTTAAATAACTTGTTAGATCCATTTATTTCACTCATAAAAAACCAGATTGCATTCTGTGTTATCTGTGGCAGGTACAAAGATTCCCTCTTGCTGTCTGAATTCCGTGATACCATCCCAAGTATTAAAAGACAGAACTATAGTAACAAAACCAAAAATTCTGTTACTGTTTTTAATGCAAAGTTGAGGCAGTTATATAACTCTCTTTCCAGAGTATCAGTTTGGAGGTGAAGGAGCACTGTCCCTTGAAAGATTTGTATTGTAGCCCATTGTTCTTAAAAATATTTTGCTAAATAGTGTTTTGAGTTTCTGGCTTTTTTAAGATCCTCTAAATC
>VYZP01048670.1:0-10058 GCA_013400635.1 Hypocryptadius cinnamomeus | reverse complement strand
CTCACCCGCCGACCCGACCCTCGCCGCCGGCTCCCGGCCCCGCTCTCCGGCTGTTCCCGCCGCTCCCGCCGCCGCCATGTCTACGGGCTTCTCCTTCGGCGCGGGCACCCTGGGCTCCACGGCGGCCGCCGGGGCAGGAGGAGCAGGAGGAGCCGTCGGGGGTTTTTCCTTCGGAACCGCCACGCCGAGGTAACGCGGCGCCCCCGCTCCTCTCGGTTCGGCCGTGCCTGCAGCCCCCCGCGGCCTGAGGCTGCCGCGTGGGCCCGGGCCCAGCCTGAACCAGGGTCCCCGGGGGGCGGGGGGCGGGGGCGGCCCCTGCGTGAGGGGGCGAGCGAGGCACTGCCCCGGGCTCGGGTCTCGGCCCCTCGCCCGCTCCCGAAGGGGCCGGGAGCTCCGGCAGTCCCGGCCGCAGGGCCCTTGGTGCACCGTGTCTGCCCCGGCCTCCCTTGCCTTGTGTTCTTCTGCGCCTGGAGCAGAGACGTAGGGAGAGATCTGTTCAGCAGCTAATAGTTAAGGGAGTTGCTCTTCTTATTGTGTTTTGCTTTGGCTTTGGATGCCTCCCTCTACGGTTCAGCCTGCCGCTCTGAACGCAGGATGTGAATCAGATGTGTATCCAGCTTTCTCTCGGAAGTCAGCCCGCGTTTGTGTCCGCGGCGTGGAGCACGTTGGTGCCAGAGCCCACATGTTCTGTGTCCGAAAGAGGTTCTGTATATGTTTCAGAAGTTAGGTTCGATCTAACGCTTTCTAACAAAAATAACCTTGTATTTGATGTATAGTATCTTGGAGTAAAAGAACTTTGTGTATGTGATGTACAGCAAGCTCTGTACTCCAAGCATTATGGTTTAGGTTTCTCAGAATAAAAGGTAAATCTTTCTTGTTGGTGGGGTTTTTTTCCGTTTTCTGTTTCTTTGCACGCAACTGGACTAGCAGAGCTTTTTTATTCTGGCCTGCTTGCTGTTGTACCTCTGTTGAAGATCAAGGCTGTTGTGGGACTTTGTGTCAGAGACTTTCCCCAGTGTAATCAGAATTGGTCGCTGTAGTGTAAACTAAATGCACAGGGGTGGTTACTCAAGGGAGCTTCGCTTAAGGTGCTACATTTGGAAATACCTGTAGGAAACGTCAGGAAATAGCATTGTGAGATGGAGAGAACAGAGCGTCTGGATCTGAAGGACATCCGTGTAATTCTTGGATTAAATTGCAATATTGCTTCTTTGGGAGCCTGTAGGAGAAGGAATAAGATTTCTGAGTTCGTTGTAATAATGTAAATGTTGTGGTTGTCACAGATTGATGACTTTCTTGTGTTATTTCTGCTTGGTTTTGGGGGGGGGGTGTGGATTGTTTGGGGGTTTTGAGTTCTCTTGTGGTGGTGGTGTTTTGGAGGATTCTTTTTGTTTGCTTGGTTTTTTAACTTCCACAGTAAAGCTTTTGTAGACTTGATAGTTTTTGCTCTTTTGCTTCATGCCTTCTTAAGGCATGTTTCCTGTATGTTTCCTGTGATTCAAATGAGCAAGTTAAAATAATATTTGTTACATCAAAACCATTCTTTTAAATGTACTGAAATAAGAGAAACTCTATTGTCTTATTGATCTGCACTTTTAAAAATTGCTTATTGCACTTAAATGTTTTTATTTGGTGGGGTTTTTTTGTGTTCCAGCTGACTTTTTTATCTCTTAAAAAAAAGTTTAATAGGTGCTAAGTGATAGCAGTATGGTGCTCTGTGTTTTTATTCATTTATTTATTTTTTCAAGTAGGTCCAATCTTCAGGGCTGTTGGTCAAAGGGTATCATAGAGGAAGGGGCCTTCTTACTGGTTCTTGAGCATCCCTCTGAGATAATTTGCTTGAGAACATGTTTAAGACTGCAAGAAGAAGCTGTTCTTCTGAGCTGGGTCTAAGATGATATTGCCTGGTGTTGGGAGAAAAATAATTTGATTGTCTGGTCCAAGCATAAGTGTTAGGTGACCAAGGATTATATTCTCTGGCTGAAAGCCTCTGTGGCATGCAAGCCTATCTAATTCATGCTTTGCACCAGCAGCCTTTCAGGTACTTGCACTCTTTTTTAGCTGTTGTTCTCTTACCGTATGCTTTAGCCGGGGGCAGTGCTTCATTCTAGTTCTAGAATTAGAGTTCAGACCTGACTTCACTGACCTGAGCTCCTCTTCCTTCCATCTGTGTTCTTCTGGCCCGTGCTTTCTCCTGCTGTTGAGAATGCTGCCATTACTTTTTTCCTACATTTTGGATTCTTTCTACCTTGAGAAAAAGGCCACTTCATTTTATTTGTGTTGGTTTGGGGGTTTTTTTGTTCTCCTGTAGTGCCAAATATCACCATTTGTGCCTTGGCTTTCTTCTACGGGAATGCTGTAACACAAAAAGCTTTCACAGACGAGTCATCTACTGGAAAAAAGATGAGACACGTAAGCTCTTGACTAGTGAGAAAAGCACTATGTTGTGTGTTTAAGTTTTCAGGTAGTTGGGTCATGGTGCTGCAGTGTGGTATGTTGAAATTTTGGGAGTAAGGACAGCTGAAAGGCTCTGGATCCTGTGCGACAGTTAGTGAGTCTTTGTCCTTTTAAACTTCTTGGCCACTCTGCTTCCCGAATTACTGCCTAAAAAATAACTCACACCTAGTTCTGATCTTGCAGCCAACTGGGCTTGCCATGATCAATTTTATTGATAGTTTGAAAAGTTCTAATTCAATAGCTAATTGTACCTTTTCTGGTATGGATTTACTTTTGTGTTTGACTTGTTATTTTAGGAGCCGCCCTCATACACAAAGAGAGAGGAGATAAGGGAGAAATGAGAGGATACTGAACATCTAAAAGATAAAAGTCCTTGCTGAAGTCTAAATTGCATTTTGTTTCAGTGTTGCTATTGTACTTAAGCAAAATGTGTTTAAAAACTAAACCTTGTTTCTAAAAAGGCTCACAAATGGGACCAGGAAGTTACTACAAGTTATTAATCTGATAAGTTATTCATCTGATCTTTCATCAAATAAGAAGAAAATTTTTAAAACCACAGACTCATCTGGGTGCTAGTAGCTGTAATTTCATTGGCTGGAGATAACCATGATTATTGTATTCTCCTATGTTCTGTGCTAATTGTAAAGCTTGTTTTCTATTTGGCATGAAATCTCTAAAGGGTGTAGTCACCCAAAAAAAGTATTAAAGCCTTCATTTTCCTAGTGATGACCCATCTGATTCTCTCTGTTGTTTCTCTTCCCCTTCATCTGTAAAAGTAAATCTGGAAGTTTGTTTTTCTGTAACTTTCTGACAGATAGACAATCCGAAAAAATACAGTAGGCATGTGGTTGGAATCTGTGCAAAAGGATAGCATTTTGGTTAGAAAACTAATTCATGCTTCAGTGTGTTTTGATAGTGAGATAGGGTGAAGCTGTGGTGTTGATGTGAATGGTTCTGTGTCTCTGCTTTATCACTTAAGAATGAAAGAAAGCAACACTGGTTGAAATTTCTGGTCAGAGATAACTAACTGGACTTGTAACCTGCTTTGGAAAGATCATACAGATTTGTTATCATCTTTGTGCTTCCTCTAGCATTTGTTCTTTCATTTCAGTAACGTGGGGAGAACAATTAGGCAGAATGAATGAGATATCTAGCAGAGAAAAGTTTAAATTTCCGAGTGGTCTAGTAAGATCTATCAGCTCAGCAGCAGGTGAACAAATGCTGGAGTTAGTGTCAGGGAAGCAATGGGAGTTACAGAGCTATGGAAGGAAAGGGGGAAATGGGCTCCTGCTTTCTGTTCAGTAGCAGTGAGCTTGGACTCTGTTTTGCCCAGCTGGGTTTGTGATGAATGACGTTTGTAGGAAAGTGAATGATGGCATCTGAAAGAAATTGATGTAAAGGGGGAGTGTCTTCATTTTGAAATAGAATTACTGCTAATAGTCTTATTTTGTAATAGCTCAACAGGAGGACTTAATTTTGGAACTCTGGGCTCTTCCACTGCTACAGCAACTACATCGGCTCCTTCATTGGGTTTTGGGAGTGGACTTTTTGGATCAAAATCAACCACTGGCTTTACACTAGGAAGCACCAGTACAGGTAGAAAAGAATTCTTGTACTGCAAGTTTTGGATTCAGCAGTGAAGACATAAATTATATTTACTCAAAAAACTGGGTCGTACTAAAATGTTTACTCATTTACAGTTGTTCTGTAGCTTAGACTATTACTTACACAGTCTTATAAAACTGCTTCTTTAAGTAGTTTGAAAGATCATTCATTAAGAATTAAACAGTACCAGTGCAGCAGAAACACAACTGCAATTACCAGAAAACTTCCTGGGCTGTGTGTAAATTGTTCTGTAGTTTGAATCCTGGTGTATTTTAGAAGTCTTAACTTTTCATCCAGGGTGCTCAAAATCGACTTAAGATTGAGATATATTTAGATTTTTAAAGTATTTTAAAACTTTGTGAGATTGTTTGCATTTGTAATGCAATACTTGTAATTCTACAGTAGTGAACATTTCTGAGTTTGTTGTTTGGGGATATTTAATGCAATACGCCTGAAGGAATTTCGTATTTTCTTAGGTCTCTAATTCAGCCTATGAACACACAGCTTCTTATAGTAGTAATGGAGTATAAAATTATAAAGCTTTCCTGACAGGGTGGTTTTTTTCAGCTGTCAAGCAAACATAAAAATAAATTTTACTTTGCTGCAATATTGCTAGATAAAATGGTCTTTTTCTTCTTATATGCTTATATGAGTAGATGGGGAAAGTTCTAAGGACCAATCTACTAAAAATAAAATCAGCAGTAGACTGAAAGCTTGTATTACTGTGGTTGGCTACGTTGGGGTAATTTTATTTCAGTGATTCTTTTGATAATCTAATGAGATGATTTTTAAAATATGAGATGGCTAACACTGAGTTCAGAACAGTCTCTTTAAATTACCAGTGGGGCAGAAACCCTAAACCAAGACAGGATTTTGCAAGGACTTTAGACTCTGTAATCCTTTTCATTATACTGCAGAATTACTAGTCTTCTTTTTTTTTCATTGCTTCATTTGAAATCTCAGATAATATACTGCTGTGTTAACATCAGCTTCACTGTTAGCTGATGAGAAGTTACATTTTTGGAAATCAGTTGTGCTTTAATTTCTGCTGCTGATGTTTGCCCATACTGTTTTCTGTGTTAATGTATTATTTTTCAATACACTACAGAAAAAGAACTTGTGTAGTAGTTGTCTCATAAAGTTGCATTAGTTCAGGATTTTGTTTCATGTTTTTTATTGTCACAGCTTCTCTGTGGCCTTCTATTACTGTTCTTACCCTGTTCATTTGTTCTCATTCTTAAAGCAGGAACAGCAACAACTATTGCTACAGGACTGACATTAGGTAAGGACTTGATTTGGAATTTAATATTACATAGACAAAAATCCCCAAGAGTTAAATCTTTCTTGTAATGTATAGAGCTAGTGATCATATGTGAGCTTTTGCCCCATTACTAATTGCTGTTTGTTTTGCAACTCAAATGTTAAGGCTGTAAATCAGAATGGAGCCCTGAAGTTCTGGGCACTCTTGCTTGTTAAAGGATTATTCAATTCTTGTGGAACAGTGACAGTCAAAAGATGGACTTTGTATTTATGTTCCCATAATGAGTTTCATTCTTCAGCAGAGGGAAGGGAGATCTGTTACCAAAGAAGTATTCATACAGACTCTCTTGGTCTAGTGAATCCTGTGTGAACATGTTTGTTTGGTAATTATCACTTTAAGAATAAAGAGGGTTGAACTGGGAACAGACTTTGTGAATATTTTTTGTTTCTCTGATCCATCTGTGGTATTTTGTAGTTGTCATTAGAAACACAGGAGTATATGGGTTGTTGTTAGCTTAGTTTTGATTTTTTTTTCTTTTTAAACAGCAGCTGAGGTCTGAGGAGTAATTGAGTTTGATTGTCACTAATGTTAAGGGTGGAGGTGCTACAAGACACAATGCAGTCAAAGAACTTAGGAAGCCATGCTATGAATAAATAGGAAAAAATAGCGTTGAATAAAGAAGGAAATCAAAGGGGCAGAAGGGAGAAGCAGCAGCTAACCCAGAAGAGACTGTGTGATACATAATCATATGTGGAAGTCAATACTGTGCAGATGAACATTAATTCTTTTCACTAGCTGGATGAAATGATGTCATCCAAAACAGCAGTTTCTGAGAATACAAAGTATGTGTTGGCTGTTGTGGTTTGTGTATGTATGTGCGCACTCCTTTACTTTGGAATAGGCATTCTAGAATGTGAAATGTGTTCTTACCATGAAAACAGCAGGAGGTAGGAATTGGTTTACTTCAAAAATGTTTAAAAGCAAACTTTGAGGTAGTAACATCTTGACATATTTTTCTTGTTTACAAATTGAAAGGATATGTGCATTCATTTTGGTATGCACATCTAATTGAGAATTTGTAGTCTGTATTTTGAGCAGTATTGTTTACAGCTCCATTTTCCAATGTTTGTGTCATCTACTAGATGCTTTTGGTGGAAGTAGTTCGTTTTTTTTAATACAGTTTTAGGCTTGCTAGTAGATATAATTGCCAGAATTAAAGCCCACAGGATCCCTAGGAATTCTGGAGCAAAAAATGCCTGTGCAATTGATATAAACCACTGAAATTCATTAGAAAGTTCTGTGGGAATATTTTACTTGATGCAAGTTATCTTTTGTGCTGTGTCACTCAGGATGGTTAAGTGAGATGCAGAAGAGGTGGTGAGTTTAGCTTTCATTCTCAAACAGAATGTTTCAAGAGTGATAACTGGTTTTGGATTTCTTCTAGGCACACCTGCCACCACATCAGCAGCTACCACAGGCTTTAGTTTAGGTTTCAACAAACCTGCAGGTTCAGCCACGCCGTTTGCTTTACCTGTTACTTCTACCTCAGCGGGTGGCCTGTCATTGTCATCTGCTCTTACATCAACTCCTGCAGCAGGTAGGAAAATATTTAGGGGTATGGGGCTATTTTTTGTTTGCTTCTTAACAATAAAACTTTGTTGTATAACAGTTCTACTTCTGTTTTTCTATTATTTACGTAATCTTGTGGTCCATGAATAAAGGGGTTCATTGGACTTCTCAAGTTCTAAATTTGGGTACCCTAATACAGTTAGAATTATGGTCAGAGAACCTAGTGCTATAGACAGCATATAATCCAAGTCATTAGAAGTGTAGCAAGAGCTGATTTGTCATGTAAAATTATTTTTCTTATTGTTAACCTCACTGAAGACTGAAAGCTTCCTTCTTGTGCAGCTGCAAAGTTTGGGAAATGTCTGCCTCTTGCGGATGAAATGGTTAACTAGCATCGGAAATAATCTTTTTAAACATTAATGTTATTAAACATTTTAAATTACTTCTCATATTATCATACACCTGCCATCATATTTAACTCAGCTGAACTGCACCATGCATGATGGTATTTGAGACTGTTATTTTTCTTAACTTTTGAAGTCTGCATTTGAGCTCAGCTCTCCGAGCTCAGTGTCCTCTGTTCACTGTCCCTTTATGCCTGTGGTCTTTCTCTACTCAGTTCTTCCCTTTATTACTAGAAGTTGGGATGCTTAATTCCAGAAGGCAGCTCAAACCACCATGGAAACATTATTGTATCATGTGTCTTGTGTAAATATTTTAATGTTAAAACATTGAAATTTCAGCATTTTAGTATAAAAGTCAGTGTCATTTACTAGTTCAATTATGCTGTAAAATGATTTCTGTCCTAGGTTCTAGGGTTTGTGTGTTCTGGGAGGTTGCCACAATTTCTGTATAGTTGCAGGTAAATATGGACTAATTAGGGTTATGAAGTTGCAAAGCAAAATAACATGTAATTCAAAAGTCTATGGCTTTGTGTGAAAACTCTGCAGGAAATAAAAACACTTATTATCCAATTATGATAAAGATGCTGTTCAGACCTTTCAGTTACTTTAGATTGTCTGTGGATGTATTTGAAGGCAATGTCTGCATTAATCTGGTTTCCTTTCTGTACAGGAACTACTGGCTTTACATTAAATTTGGGTGGCACAACTGCTCCGACTACAACTGCTTCCACAGGCCTTTCCTTAGGAGGAGCCTTAGCAGGCTTAGGAGGTTCACTTTTCCAGAATACAAGCACAGCAGCAACAGGTGAAAGTTATTTTCATTTTTTCTCCTGTCTCGAAACAATGATTGTACAATGTAAGGTTTAGTTAATACTAAGTGTTAACACTGCGATAGTGTAGTTTTTAAGTGTTGCTATCCATGAACAATAAAAATGAAACTGAAATTGTCTCCTTTCTTATTCTTAAATTGATTTTTACTTAACACTTTTTAAAAAATGAAAATACAAGGAAATCTTTGTCATCCCCATAATTGGCTCAAGGAAGTTGATCATATATGGGGAGAGGACAATGATACATTACTATCTATGGAGAAATGGAAAGCTCTTTATTTTTGGTGGATTTTAGTCTGAATAAAATATTTCACTGTCAGTGTTGTCGTCGGTGTCAGTGACGTCACTGTCATTTCATAGCTTCCTTTTTCAGCTCTAGAGGAAGAATTTGTGCTATTTTGTATTCCTGATAACTCTGAAAAAGGCAAAAATACTGTTTGGATTTCTTGTAGGACTTGGGCAGAATGCTTTGGGTTTATCTCTGGGGACAACTGCGGCTCCTTCAACTACTACCAGTGAAGGTCTAGGTGGCATTGATTTTAGCAGTTCTTCAGACAAAAAGAGTAAGTTTGTTTTAAAACATTTTTTTAAATTGAGAGAATTATCAGAACACTGCAGCAAAGACTATTTTGTTGGGTTAGGAGTATGCGATTAAATTTGACAACTTTAAGCTCCCTCTTTCAAAGACATTTCAGTTGATTTCATTCTTAGATAATATGCTTGTACAGAAGAACGAGATTGTGTTTGCAAATGCAATGTAATACTAATTAATTAATTTAAAAATACGTATAAGCTTGAGAACCAGAATGTAAATCCTTGAGCTTATTGGGAGTGAAGACTCAGGGCTGCTTGCAGAGATGCCATCACAAGTTTCTGCTCTATGTCAGATTGTCACTAGAGGGGGAAGCAGAGCTATGTTTAAGTAGTGTGTTGCAAGTATGAAGAGCACTGGTTTGAAACTACTGTTGTCCAGCTGTAACAGATCTTAAACTTGGTTTTTTTGGGTTTTTTTCTTTTGAAAGCCTGCACAACTAAAGTGTCCTAATTTTAGATGTTACTCTTCAAAACTGTTTCTGGTGATTTGTAGCTATATGTTATAAGTTCTGTCAGGTTGTTAAAACCGGTTATAAAAACTTTACTTCTCTGATAGCTTTAAAGTATTTAAGTAAGGGAATACTGAGCATTGACATAGGGATGTTTGTTAATTTGCCTTGCTTCTGCTGGGGAATCTGTTAATTTAATCTCTTTATTTCATTCAGTTAATGAATGAAATAAAGAATTAGGTATGCCAACAGCTAAAAGAGAAGAAAATATATGAGCTCCATGATACCAGCTTTAGAGAGTAGCCTGATTTGTGGAGAGTTCTTACTTGTTTACTGTCAAAACTGGTGTACTCTGGATGATGTTGATTGTTTTTCGAATTTATTACTGAAGCTTGGGGTAATGAAAAGGCTATGACACTTAGGAGATTTCCATCACTATAATATTAGGATATCACAACACTTCCATAACATACAAGTATCATAAAATAAGGAGCAGAGAACCACAGAGTCAAAATTGACTTTCGTAGTAGTGTTGTTTAGTTCACCTCTTAAGGTGGAAAGTTAAATGAGTAACCTGAATTCCCCTGAATGTTGTGTAGTGGAACTGGGTAAGTTGGGCTATAGCTATCAGGATGGGCAGAGATCCCTTAGCTAAGCAGTGGGAAATGTCAAAGGAGACTGTTTGAGATTTTAATTCAGAAGTGTTTCCTTTAATGGCTAGTGCTGGCTTAAGCAGCCCTCATAAATATCCCTACCTGGGGCTGCTACTTAGTTCTGTCAGTTCAGTTGTTTGTAGTACTGTATGAGGAACTGCATTAAGGTTTGAGAGTGATGGCACCATGATTTTGAAGGTTTTATTTCCTTTTTCCTCATGAAGAAAAGGAAGGAG
>VYZP01048669.1:6098-23903 GCA_013400635.1 Hypocryptadius cinnamomeus | reverse complement strand
GAAATCTGCTATACCAAAGCCATCAGGAGATTTTATTCAAGTTGCTATTGCTTTTTAAACATTTTCAATATTCACAGATAAAAGTATGTAGGATCACATCCAACAGGTTTCAGGATCTTTTACAATGCAAGAACAAAAACTAGAAAGCCAGAGTGCAATGGCAAAAAAAGTTACCAAGCAGGGAAAAAATGCAGAGAACGTATCGTATGAGAGCAGCAGCCAAGAATGCCTAACTGGAGAAGCAACAGATTTCAAAGATTTTTTGAAAAAAGAAGCATACACACCAGAATATTCCCCTGGGTATGCAGCCCAAGAGAAAACATTAGAAAATCCCAATTAACTATTTTTAAACAACTCTATACTGAACTTTAATGCTCACTTAGAACAGGTCCAAATGCTTCAAACACACAGACTGGCCTGGATGCAGGTGTGGCTTTTCAGGTTTTGGACTATGGCTGTTCTCAAAGCGAAATTTCAATTCTAATTTCAATAAAATTTTCAGACCAACAATTCTGCATTAACAAATGCAGGTAAAACCCTAGGCTTAGTGGTCACACACTAGTGTTGCCAGCAACAGATTTACAGAAAATGGTAATAAACTCACTGACAAACCTTAAATAAGTTATACTAAAAAGTATATTATTTTTTGCCCATGAAAAATAAAGCATTATGATCAGGACATCCTGACAATAGTTTGATTTCTTTAATCAATTTATCACAGCTAAGGGATGGATGTTGCTCCACGTTAATACTTCTGTATTTTTGCATGAAGAATGTGTGATTAGTTGTCCCTGTGAGAATGGAGTGACATCCAAGAGTTTTACATGGAGTATGTTGCAGTAAGGATGTGGAGAGCCTCACTGCTCAGAGTGACAACAAAGAAAAACCATCTCAGACTGGAGATAGACCCATTACTCCTAGTGAGCAATACCTGCAGAAATGTCACCTGTTTGATATAAAATAAGTTTCTGGAGGAACACTGAACAACCAGAAATCCAGATTGCACACAGGAGTTTTAACAGTCCTAACAATCTGTATTTTTGCAGGGTCAGAGGACAGAAGCAAACAAGCTGCTGATTTCCTGCACATAACCAATTTTGAAAGCACATGAGAGTATCATCTGCATTTCATATATTTTCCATAGTACCAGCTTTCATTATTTCAAAATGAGGCCTTAACAATTACATAGTAAAAATATCTTGCTATATTGTTTATAGAAAGATTATTCTTCTGATTACCTTTTTGATCTTGGTCAACTCAAAACTCAAATTTATTTCAGTCAGCATAGAAGTAACAGCAAGCTGCTTAGGGGAAGGAGAAATGTGGGTTTCCCCTCCCCTATCATTTAACAGTTTGATTCTCAAATTACTACCATTTCATTTGCTGCAATTCTCTTTCAAGTTAAAATCTCTAAGAAGGTGATAAAGCCAGGCCACTACAGATCAGGCACGACCTGAATAAAACCATCTAAAACTAGTTCAAGACAAAAATCCTTCCTTGAGAAAAAAATCGTTATGTAAGAGAACATACAGGGAGAAATGGAGAATAGCGTAGGAAGTGCCCCAAAAGATTAGGATCATTATACAGAGAGAAGGAAGAAACACTTGCTTCTGGTTTTGCATTCCAATGATTACCTTAGGATGCTACTCAAACAATTTTAATGCAAATTAAGCCTAACAACAAATCCAGCAAGACTAATTAAGCACTTCCTAAAAAGGAAAATTTCTGTGTTCAGCATCTTTCTTACCCAGTAAGTCTGCACCTTCATCTACATCTCCAATTAGGCCAGAACCAGCAGATGACAGCTCTTCAAAGAGTGACTCTGTGTTACGGTCAAATGCTTTGTTCTTGATGCCTTTGGTGGGAGTGCTGGGCAGAGAATCAAACAAGACATGAAAAAGCAGGGAGATAACACTCACACAATGAAGAAAAGCTTTCTCTGTATTCTTTACCAGCAGTTCATTTTTTCCCTCAAACAAACCCCACAAGCTTTCAGCTGACTTACAAGTTCTGGATTATATTTTCAAATAATGCTTAGCCATCAAGATCCCAAACTTAAAAGCAGTTGCTGTTACTGAGCTGGACAGGATTGTAAAAAATTAAAGCATATCAAGTTTTGGCCTATAGAAATTCAGTTGTGTCAGGACTTAGCCCAAATGCCTGAAGAACAGACAGCTCAGCTAAACTGGAAGACATTTAATATAACAAGAATGCAAGAGAACTGAATAGTAGGAAGTCAAAATATTCCTCCAGTCGGAGAAGGGGCTCCTTTCACACAAAGCTCTTTTTACACCCTTAAGATTCACCCTACAGGATAATTTTATCCATCGCATCACAAGAATTAAACAAAGACAAGAAAAGGAAAATTCCCATACACAGCATCTTTAAATAACCCTCTAAAATTTGTCTTCTTCCTCAAATCACAATACACAACTTACCTGGAACCCTTATATCCACTGAGATCTTTATCCATATCCAACTCTGGAGTTGACTCAATAATTGCCTGAACTTCAGATTTTTCTTCATTTTCATTTCCCCCTGTGGCAAAGCAAGTGGTACATGCCCATAAACAAAATCATTATGACATATTAACTACATGTAGTAGTTCTTAATCAATCACCAACTCAGGATACTTCTGTACAAAGACTTATCAAAAATAATTAAACAACCCACAGATTTTGATACTCTAGTGCAGACACTGGAATTTCTAGGTCTCTCCTGAGTTTAACACAAGTCATCCAACAGCACTTATTTCCTACTACTTCTGCAATTGAAACCAAGATGTCCAACACTTCACAACTCTTTGTGCCTTTTCTACTGTCAAAAAAAGTAATTAAAAATTCTGATTCTGAAGCAACAATTACTAAAGTCACCAATAAACAACAGACTTCTCTCCGACCAATATTGTGCACTCCTTAAAATATTGAGTAAAAACCCCATTCTCATTTGTGGCACAACAAAAGATAATTAATAAGTGATCAAATATGAGGTCCATAGTAACCCTACATTAAGAAGTTAAAGCAGCTCACCAGTGCACACATTTCTTGTCTCTTGAGCTACCTGTACTTCAATATTCTTGCTTACATCCAGCTTCTCATTTGACATCTCCGTGTCCTTTGCAAGCCCTTCAACATGTTCCTTTTGAGGGGTTTCAGCAGGCAGCACGGGAACATCTGAGGCAGCTGTGGATGCTGGCGTAGTACATTTGGAGCCTGCTTGGCTAACATCAGAGAGCTCATCCTAGAATTGCACCATTATCAGTAAAAAATGAACACAGTGTTATTAGAAGAGTTGGACATATAAACTAAGGAACAGACAACAAAATCACTGTATTTTACTGAAAATTATGCAAATGCAAAGACAAATGAATAAAAATAATATTTTAAGCCAGTACAGTCACCTTTAGCCTATGGCTGTTTCACTCTTGTTAAGGCAATTATAGCTACATAAAAATGCCTTTGTTTTTAATAGCAATGTTTGATCTCAGTTGATAATTTTAGTCACTACTTTTCTGTGAAGGCTTCCAGAAAACAAGCAGCATTCTCATTCTAAGAGTCCTTCTAGCTGCACAATGAACTGCCTAATCTTCCCAAAGCATGGGAAGATTATAAAATTAATGGTTATAAAATTAATGGTTCCAAATATACATTGTACCTTAAAAAGCAGCCACTGAAGAACTGATGCATATATGGATTTAACTGACATAAAACTGTAGTAATTCATAGAATCATAATCACAGAATGACCTTAAAGACAATTTTGTTCCAGCACCCTGCTGCGCAGGGAGACTTTCCACTAGACCAGGTTGCTCCCAGCCCTGACCAACCTGGCCTTGAACATTTACATATTTTCAAGCACTTCACTCAAGATTTATGTGCTTTCCAGTGTGAACTGTGAGCACTGGCTGACACTGAGAATGGAACATGGAACTGCGGTAACTACTTGTCCAGTTAGATTTCAGATCAACCAAGGAACATCAGTAAACAGTTCCTCCTCAGAAACTGATTCCTGGCAACAATTCACAGTGACACAGTGTCAAGACCCATATGTATGACATTAATTACAGACTTAATCCAGCTGCTGGACTCCAGATTGGGACCATCACTCAGACAGAGTTGCATCAAGCACTGTGTGGGAGGGCAGAGTGGATTGTGTGTGACACAACCAGAGGCCACTACGTGAATATACCAACAGCCCTTTTTCAGCTCTTCTCTCATCTCCTTCATTCACATTTTACTGCCCATTCATGCCCAGACCCACATCAGATGTCTGATCTATGACTTAAGCAGCACATGACAGTGAACAACAGCCCACTGCAGAGAGGAAAACAAGTCTGCCTGTTTAGGCCAATAGTTTCTAGCACACACCATTAGAGGAATCTTGTTGGGGAAAATAAACATGAAACTTGAGGCTGCTGTGTGCAAAATGGAGGCAGGACGGTAACTTTTTATCAAAAGTTCTTGTAAAGCTTGTTTGGGAATCAGAGGTGAAAGCAAGGCTCCTGGACAAGTCTGTGACATTTTTTAAAGAGAATGTGATTGAAGTTGTCAAGAACTAAACAGGTTTAGATTTTGCAAAGCACAAATTCACTGCATGCTTTTTTGAGGAAGAAATAAAACTGAATTGTAAGGTTATTTAAAAAAAACACAGAAGAGACCTGCATGTAGATGTACGCTGTCTAAATTGTATTTAGCATAAGATTACTATGAATTGTAACTTACAGATTTCTCCTTTTGGAAGTTACTAAGGCAAAATTTTTATTTGTGTGGGGACAGGGAGGAAAGCACACATTTATGTATATCATCATAAACTTAAAGCTGGCATCCTATAGTAACATCTCCACATTGAATTTGCAAGCCCTAGAAACAAAAATACATCACTAATTGCCTGTCAATTACTGACAGTTCTCATTGTTTTATAGTAAATTGCAGAATAACCAATTATTAATATTTGGTTTTCTGTCAAAAGTATTCAGAAATACAGACACCTCTAAAGGAATGAAATAAAAAAACACTCTGCAATTTACCCAACTGCCTTCTGAATGGGTGAAGTTGAGGCATTGGCTAATGGTTCATACTCGAGTGAGCAGATACAGAAGGGAGGAAGTGGTGCCCCTTACCAAGGGGAACCAGAGCTCACACAAACGAGAAATAAAACCTCAGCAGAGTTGCTGGCTCTGTTCAAACATTTCTACATCTTTGTATTCCAAGAGCATCCACTAACTGATGTAGCACAAACTGATCACTGACTTTCACACACAAAGCTCAAGGAAAATAGCTTCATAGCACAAGAAAAAAACAGGGAATAGAATGGTTCTTTCCTTAAGGGAATTTCAAATCACCTCATATATTTTATATTTCTGACTTTATTTTCTATGGTATTTTTTTAGCTTACTCTTGGAAACGACACAGATTAAACTATTACAAACGTTTGTTCTAGAACTAATGAAAAGCAAAAGCAATTTAATTAAATGACACTGAATTAATCAGAATATCTCAAAGACTAAACATTTGAAATTCAATGCTGTGCTGACTTCGCAAGCATGACTTTTTCATCATGTTGCCAAAAGACACGTCCTGGAAAAAAAAGAAAAATAGTTTAAAAATTCAATAATTAAATCTGAAGGAGTAACTCATCTGCAATGCTGTGCAGGAATGAGTAGAAAAGAATGACTGGCACATAACTGTGTGTCATCTTACAATGATATCCAGCAATCTCACTGTGGCACAAGCTACAGAATAACATTTTTTCATCTCTGCCGCTCGCTCTTTGTGATACTTCTGGAGGAAACACTGACCATTAAGGAAAGGTTCAGGCGTGAATGGAAAATAGATGCTAGAAAGCAGCAGAATCTTATTTGTGCCTTGTACTGGATGTTAAAAACATTCAGAAGAAAAGTATTACAGAAAAAAGTTTCAAATGCTAGTTTTGACTTCAATATATCATGTTATTCAACAAGTTCAATTCAGAAGTACTTTACATTCATAGCTGCAAAGTAAAGATGTTGCTTTGGACTCAAGGAACTTATTCTGAATAAACAGATTTGAATAACTACAGTTTGTGCTATTTTGTGAATTCCCATTTTAGCACTGCATTATTTTTAGAAAAATTGTACCAAGAAGCCTATTTTGACAATATGGATTAGCCAATTTTCTGAGGGGAAAGATGGAATCAGAAGCTTCCCTTTCTACCTCATCCCCATCTACTCTCAGTCATAACTTGCATTTATTGTATATGTTATATTTCAGTCAGCTTTCCTAAAACCTGCCGATTCACTAAGGTTAACAGCATAAGACAAAGGGAATTGGACATATTCAAGATCCAATCTCCTGACTAGCACTCTTTTTAAGTGAAAATTTTTTAGAAGCAAACTCACACTGTCACTTTGATATCCCTATAATTAACCACTACTTACTCTTTCCTTTATCTCCTTATGATCTCCATGATAAATAAATGGATTCCTATTAGCTCCAAATAGTTTTTGTAGTTCTGATCAGTTAATATTCCTGTGCTAGGCAGGTATTAAGTTCACTTAAGAGGAAACTCCTCTTAGCTATATGCCTTTCCAAAAATAACAGTACATTCCAAAAAAACTCATGAAGAAATATATATTGGGAGGATTTACACATTCTGGAGTTCTTCACCCTGCAGATCCTCCTCTTGCTGTGCTGTGAGTGCACCCTAGACTGCCAGACTCATCACACTCCAACACCACTCCCCCATTCCTCCACTCCTGCAGGTTGTTTTATTCCACCCTCTCACAGCTGGAACGTAGAACAATTGCAGGAATTATAGCCAGGCTACAAGTAAGGGAAATCATGCTCACAGACTAATTTAGGAAAGTTAGGTCATTCTCAGCTCTGTGGCGTACCTGCACCATACACCTGGAAGTAGCTAGAGGCTGCATGAAGAGCACTGCCCATGTAGTAATCAAAGCTTTCCTTCTAAAGCAGCGTTAATAAAGCTAATTAGACTGTTCCCACTACCTAGTAACATATTTAGTGTGGAAAAACAAGTTGGAACCTTTGGAAAGCGGCCTTAGTCAGAAAGACCCACTACTGAGAATAAGAGGGGAACTAATCTGTATTATCACTCATTTGAAAAATACCCCCAACACTTTGTTTCTTGTACTAAGAAAAGTTCCCTCAAAGTTCACTGCAGTAAGCAACACATTTGGCTTATACAGAGATGTTTTAGGGGTCTACCTCCCCTCTTTAAATTTGGTGGCTTCTTGGTTTTTTCCATCCTCCCAAAGATCTACCATCTGTAATGGGAATTTTTCCTGCCACACAAGGCAGCCAGGCTGCACTCACCTTGAGGCTGGTGTGGGACCGTGGCTGGCTCAGCTCTTGGAATTTCCAGTGCTCTGCTGCAGATGTTTCCGCCACCTCCCTCTGAGCCTCTGGCGTGAGGAGAGCATCTCCTGCAGGTAATGGGAAGATGCCCAGGGATATTGGACGCTCCTTCCTGTTGGAAAGACATGCAGGGTTCACCAACCATCTTAGATGTCCCATAGTTTATTTTCCCGCAGCCTCTGAAATCAGCAGGGAGGTGGTGAAATTCCAGGTTCAAACATCCAGACACTGCTCCTTTAAATGCACAGTGCAGCACACCCAGACTGTGCCACAGCACCCAATAATTCCTCATTTCACAATTGCCAAGTCAATTCCATGGCTTTAAATAGCAGTTATTGATTTACACTACAGCTAATCTGTACCAAACAAAAGTTTTATAGAAATGAAACAGCTGTTCAACAGAAGCATAAGAAAAAAGTGTTTCCTTACTTCAGATTGAAAATAGTTTTCAGCAGCCACTATGAAAAATACCATTTTGCACCTTTTTTCCAAGATATAACCACATAACTTCTACAACAGCAAACAGCTAAATCATCAACTAAAGCATTTGCAAAATTGTAAACAGTAAGCCTCAAGCAACTCTTCTCAAATCATTGGGTATTTTATTCCTAAGATCACAGAAATGGATTTGTGTAAGAGAAAAGAACTGGGTCAGGGAATTACCAATGTTACAACTGGCTCAGCTAAAAATTGTGTAGTTTTACCCAAGATCAGTTCAACAATCTACTTCACCCTAAAGCTGCACAAAAGCTTGTGCCAGCAAAGCGAATTATTTCATCCCAAATTTTCACTTCTTCACTCTTTCTACTTCCCTATGGCAAATAGCATTTGGAAATTCCAAAGGTTTACGTAGTAACCCTCAAAAGAAACAAATCCCCAGTCAGTAATGTGCTCAGTGAACAAAAGGATCCATTCTTCCTGCTAGCAAGAGACAAAACCATTGTGTGCAATGCCATTCATAGGTTACTGTGGCCAGCCCTGAAAAGGAAAAATATCAGCCAGGCCTAGAACTGAAATAAACAAAGTGTTTGTTCAGGCAGAACCATGTAATGCAGAAAAAAATTGCTATAATCAACTAGCACAGCTTTAAGTATAGTAGACGGAGAAGATAAAAGTGCGCACAAGTGATGGCATCGTTTTCACATTTTAGCATTATAAAAAGCCAGGACACAACCACACGTGCTTTCTTTCACAAGGCCCCTCACAGATTAAACATAACCTAGGGAGAATTATTATCCGCGTACAAAATACATGCAAATATATGGCAAGGAGTGCTGAAAAGCAGCAGCTAAGCATTTTTGGACATATTTTTGATTTTGTTTATTTACTTGAAGAAAAGTTAGTGAAGAAGGGATTTTATTTACCAATTAATCAGTAAACTCCCTTTGGTAAATTTTACATTGTCAAAATCACAATGTTCAAACAGCAAACAATTTGAATTGGCATGAACCTTTCCAGTCCAGGTGTACAAAGACGCTCCTTGTCACAAAAACCTTTGCACCTAATTCTCACCTTGGAGCTATCTTGGTCTTTCAGAAATATTATTTCAAATTAAGTCATTAATTATGAAGTAGTTTAGCACAACAAAGCAGGCAGCAAAGTGAGTAAAGCAAAATCAGTCTGGGTTACAAAATTCAAAACGTCAGATTAATGTTCCAGCATCTGCAACTGCTGGAATGAGAAACCCCACAGCGGATTCCAAGGATTCCCATTATTGTAGCAGGTCCTGCTTTGTTTTTGATTTCCCACAACTCTCAGGCATGTGGGGAACAAAAGACAGGCCACAGAAGCTGAGATTATGTCAAAAGAGCGGCTGAGACCATTTTAGTGGATAAGAAGTGCAAGAACAAAAAGTAGGAAGAAAAGCTGCCCTTCAGTGGTTGATAGAGCTGTATTGTGAGGGGCCTGGCCTTAGGCAGAGGGTCCAGCACATTTTTATATTGTGGGACACACCACAAAGCTGATCTGCTTTGCAATCCTCAAAAGAAAGAATATTAAATGGATACAGTTTGAACAGTTCACACCTGGCACCACTTTTTTTTTTTCCAGATTAGTTTGAAAAAAACTCTATAATAAACCTATTTTGATGTGTTAGAACAGAGGTCAGGTGCATTGCAAGGCTGTACAGTAAATGAAATCTGCAAAAGAGGCTATTTTGGAAATGAAACTTATTATGTGAGTGCCTGCATTAAAAGAAATGATCCAATTAGACTGAAGCAATTTCAATTTATTTCACTGCTTGTTGAGCAGAAAGCAAAGAATCTCTTCTGCCTCCCCAGTGCCCAAAAAATATCTGAAAATGCCACAGTGAGCAGAATGGAAACACATATTTTAAAAGCCTGAACTAATATTCTGAAGTGATGCACTAAAGCATTTGCAGGAACCTTCAGGTGCTCAGTTCTAAAATCTGACTAGTGTTTAAAAATAGAAAAAATTCTTCTACAATTACATTCCTTCATCCTATATTTTTATCTCTTTTTTCAAAATAATAAAGACTAAGAAAGTGAATTTTAATTAATAAAAAAATCTATTTCTCAAACCATCTGACTTCTTTAAAAGTTAAAAGTAACTTGTAAGTTACTGAATATGAAGTTCTGTTTTGGTTTTGTTTGGTTTCAGAGTTGGGAAATATTTGTTCTGGGTTTGGGTTTCCCCCCCATTTAAACAAACACAGCCTTACTAACTAGTTCAATCTATAGAGTTTCACTTGAAATTTATTTTATTTCTTCATATTTAAATATTCATTCAAGTTTTTTATCAGCTACTGGTATAAAATGGTATTTTTTTCCATCTATTGATTGCTTTTAATCTTTGGAACAACACTTCTGTGCTCACAGACCCAAGTTAAAAGCATACTACCATATGAAATCTACATGCACCAAGTATTAAGAAGAAAAAAATCACATTAGTGACTTCATGGCATTAGTATTCAGAGAACACTAATTTCCAGCATTTTTCCCATTTAAAATAAAATTTACTATTAAATTTATAACCACAGGTAAAACATGTCAAGTTTTCAGGCCAGAAAGCTGCATTTAAAAAATTTTCCATCTGTAATTATAGTATTAAAACATGCCAAGACTACTTTTGGCCACAATATTCTAAAGCACTTCTGTCTGCTACTGCTCCAGGCACATAGGACAAACAGAACATAATCTGAGTGGGGGGACAGACAGTTGGCAACTTGCCATACAAGTACTGAAACAGAAGAGAGGGCAACATTTGGCTGAACAACAGTAAATACGTTTTAAGAGCTCTAATGCTTAAATAATGGAAGATTATTTTTCCCCCACCAACCAATAATTAGATTTCTTGAAAATAACATGATCAATTAATTACTGTGGTTTTCACATCAATTAACTGATCTTACATAAGCCTTTTTATTAAAATAGGTGCAGTTTAATAGTATAAAGCCTCAGACTGCATACATTTATGCTACACAAGATCAGCCAAGTACCTGACAATACACTGAACGTGAGCTTTATCCCTGACATTAACACTGCAGCTTTTGCAGCAGGCTATAATAAACTGATACTAAAGCTTTGCACAGAAAAGAGATACATAAACTGATCTTAAATAAAAGGCAATGATAAAAAACAGATTGTATCTCCATACATAGACACATTTACAACAAAACCTGACATTTATACCTGACATTTAATTTGTCCCTGTTTGAAAAAGCAGGAGAACAGAAAGCAGGGGAGCAGCAAGAGCATACAAAGATGGGGTTCAGTGAGTCGGAGTACCTGAGGATCCTTGGGAGGTTCTGCGTCAGAGCCGGCACCCCAGTGGAAATGGAAAAGTGCACAAGCAGCAGAACAGACAGCGACACCAGGATGGCTGAGTTAATGACCACCGCCCCGCCAACGAAGCCAAACACAAACAGCAGCATGCAGCCCGGATTCATGGCGCTGCGCTGGCATGGTGGAATGCCGGCTCCAAGAAGGCTACACAGGGGCCAAGGGGGGATCTTTGTAGGCAAAGTCTGTCATTCGGCCGCCACCACAAAAACAATGCCATCAGCAGCAGCAGCATTCCACTCTTCTGCAGCAGCTCCAAAGCAATGACATCACCACCCTCCTCCCCCTCACCGGTCCTCGCAGCATCAATGCAGTAGCGCAGAAACACAGCCAGCCCGAGAGTGCTTCTCCCTCCTTTCATGAAGGGTTCATAGATTCCAAAGCTCCCAAATCTGCATAATCTATTCCCAGCAAGCCCTGAGGACAAGTAGGTACCATGCACGTACACAAAGACACAGCCAGACCGCGGCCATGCTGGGACAGTCACTGACATTTTCCCTGCCTGCCCCAACACAAACACTCCAAAAAACTCCAATTGTTTAAGGCTAATTAATCTACGAAGTATATCTCAACGCTTAGCCGCACAACAGCAAAAGCCGCTTTCTACAGATTTCTACGCTGTTCTCTTACTGCATTCCAATCATACAACAAACCTTTCCGATTCAGCCAAACTATTGTTGTAGGATTAAAGAACAAAGTCTTGCAAACACAAATGAACAGAATTTTTTTCTCATTTCAGGATGAGAGCAATAAATAGCTTACCTAATTCTACTGTGTGTTGTGGATTCTAGCTGCTCACTCCCTGTTAGCTGATGAAGTTTGGTTCTTTCCAAGTGCTCCATATAATTGTGTATCATCTGTTTAAAAGGACAGAAACAGCAAGAAATATTTAGTAACATTTACTTGTACTACAACTGCATAGTTCTTGACCAATATATTCTCCCCCTGTAATGCTAAATAGTAAAAGCATTTAGAGATATTAAAGAAATAAAGAAAGAAGAAAAATTATACAGAGTGTAAAACCACAAATCAGAAGATAAGTCCATAATAAATTAAAAATATTGGAGAACTTTCTTGTACATTCATGCACAGGATACATCCTAAGGGTAAAGAAAGTGCATGCAATATTTCAAATGTGAGTTTGGAAAAGAACTACCATGTTCAAATCCATTTTAGAGTCTGAGACCTCTATGTCCAGCAGATATCAGCAATTTTTACCAGATACATAATAGGCACTATAGGCCTAATTGCAAAGTGAAGGTCAGACAATATGCTCCTCAAATATTGAAGACTCTGAATCCACAGGCTAATAATCAGATTATTTCTGTAGGCAGAAATATGAAGTCCCCACTTCTCCTTGTTTCTTCTAAAACACAAACTTAAGCTTTCTGTATTTTCTACAAGGGAAGTTTGGCTTTAAATTATCTAGGCTGACATCTCATTAAAAGAACAGAGTGGCTGTGGATTTTTAGCTCTCAAGACGAGTTCTGCTTGCTCTCTCTTTCTCACAAGAGACAAGCACAGGCCAACATGGTATTCCTACAGTCATGACCTGTTTAATGAGCCCCAATTCCCATGGCCAAAGGACGCTGCTCTCAGCATGTAACTGATCCAGGACATGCATGGGGAGAAGGATGAGGTATCACTGCATCATTCCAAGGGCTTCTTTTGGACACACATCTCTGAACTTAAAACTGGGAAAGTCTGAGAAGCCTATGTACAATTTGGTATTTTTAGCCCTTCCAACGTTCACGTTCACAGATGAATAGGACTCTAAGAACAATAAAAGAAGAAAAATCACAGGTAAACTGCAGAGGAATTTAATGTACTTTTTTTTCCTGAGACACATCCAGGTCACATCTTAACAGCTTCCTCCAGGAAAAAAAAAAACCCAAACAAACTATTCTTTAAAACCGCAATTTCTTCTGCTATTCTACAAAGAGTATACAAACACTTCAGAATAGTGATATTCCAGGCATTTGTACAACCAGTTTATATAATCTTTTCTTTTGGGGGCAGCTGCACACAAGTACTAAACGCAGCAGGACCTGGAAACCTACATTTATGTGTTACTCTCAAGACAGGTTTGATGTATCCAAGTTTGACCTTCAGATGCCACCAACCTCCTCCAGTTCCAGCTTCTCCTCAAATGCCGTTTGCCAGCATTAGCTACATAGGAATAAACATTCTTCATTTCAGATTTTTCTGATCAAACAAACCAGCTTAAGACATCCTGACTGATGGATATTCTACAAATCAGTAACTTATGTTAAGTGCTGGTTACATACAGATGTTGGTTTTCCCAGCATTCACCTGAAATAATAAATATAATTCAGACCAGAACAAAATATCATGCTATTTTCAGAGAAACATTATATAATATACTTGGACTGCTGTCAAAAGCTTACAACATTTATCCTCCAACTAAACGCAGTGTTTCACCAGACCATCCCATTTGTTTTCTGGTTTTTAATGCTTGCTCACACACAGAGACAAACAAAAGGCATAAAAGGACTGAAAGCTCCACCTTCAACCATCCACATTTGGTTTTTTCCATTTTAACCAAGCAGCCAGAACTAGGTGCTCTGCTTGTTCCTTTGCATAGTTTTACACAAATTTATTATAACGCAGACAGTTTATTCCGGTGGGAGGGGAGGGGACTCCCAAGAATGTATAACTTTGAAATGCACATTAGACCATTCCATATCCTGTTCATGTATTCCCTCATCATGAGAGGAAGATGTTACTGACCTGCCTACAAACACTCCCATTTTCAGCACACCAACTGGTTTCTCAAAGTTAAATTTTAAATAGAACTATTGTGTTTTCAGCCAGTGAACAGAAGATGAACGTCTAGTACCTCTCCAGGGAACTGCTAACACATAGGAAAAAATAACAGGGTCAGTAAAACCCACACAACTTCCATGTTTTGCAAAGGACATGGTTTTAACCTACTCTCTTCCCTCCTCTCCATCTGTTCTTTTGTTTACTGAAACGTCTCATCACATTTATTACCCATAGAGGCAGGAGGGCAAGTCAATTTAAAGGACTGTTCAGTTTCTATTGTTCTGCCGCTGAAAATGAAGCTGCTAATAAAATAAGCAAATTTGTAAACCACATACTTCAGCACAATGCATACAAGCTATAGAAACTGAAAAATAAAATTAAAAACAGAATGTGCAGTGCTGCATGGCAACTGAAGATTCACAGAATCATAAGGTTCTGTGTGCATGTGCAGTGCTACACAGCAATTTCTCCACAGATCCAGGCTATATGCTCCTGTGGTGTCTAAAAAATCAGAACACCGGTACCACCATGTAAAGCCCACACTCTGCCTCAACTCAGGGTCCCAAGGATAAAAGTTCACAATACTGGAATAGTGTCCACAAGGAAACAAGCTCCTCACCCTCTCTTCCCATGGGATGGGGAGCTCCACAGCTAGTGCTGTAGAGTCATAAGAAATGGTGTGTGAATTCCCAACTTCCACAAACTTAATTTGAAGGTTAAAGTAATAAATACTGCAGCTTCTTGAGAAGTAAGCCCACTCTAACTGCTCATCTGCAATAAAACTTTGAAGACTCACTCCAAAACCACTGGGATTTGAACCAGATGACATTCAAAAATCTTTTCAATCTAAATGACCCTCAAGCCTTAGCATATCCATGAAGTGCCATTCTGATCCAAAAACCTGTAATGAATTAATGCACTAGAATTCTGAGGACTCAAAAATCTGATTAGAAGTTCTGCTGTTTTGAGATTATTCCACTGTTGAAATAAAAAGATTTTAATATTACTGACAATTTTAAAATAGACTTAAATGGATTGAATTGCTCTCCACTCAGCACAATTTTTACTCAAGTTAAAGACAAACTCAGAACTTGGAAGAATTACCTTAGTTAACAGCATTTCACAGTTCAGGTGTTAATGATTTTTAAGGCACATGCACAAACCAACTACAACAGGCTTTTCAACACATTACAGAGTGAACATGAAATCAATTCCCTTTGAATGCAATGTCTTTCCACCTCACAAAAATACTCAGATTGGTTTCCTCATAGGGCACGTGACAAAGTTTACAACTGCAGAAGTGTTACAAGGTTTTTCTACATCTTAAACTTCAGCACTCAGTAAAAGGCAATGAACATCCTGACACTCATTTCAATTTCTACCTTTACAAATACAACCACTCCCAGTGTATACAAGCCTGGCACTTGTCACAAACAAATGTGGATATGCCATGTTGGGGATGTTGTTACCTGCACCTTTGCCTTAACCAGGTTGAGAGCATCTCCTTTATACCTTCCTTGCTCTTTTGCTCCTCCTTCCTTTTTTGTGTCACTGCTTTAGCTCCCCCAGACAGGTTTTAGTAATTCTTTGGCTGTCAGACCAGGCTCAATGCTATGGACCCCACCGCTTATTCTGCAGATCCAATCAGGCTAGGCACAAGCAGCTCCTCCCTTTGGGAATGTGCACCCAACTGTGTGCATATAGATCTTTCTCTGTATCAAATTATCTAGATTTATTGAGGTAACAGATATTTCTTGAATCTCCTTGATTCAGTATCAAAGTCCTAAACATACTTCCATGTAAGTACCTTTTTTTCTTTCAGGGTCTGTGGTGAGTTTCTCTCCGAACAAAAAGCACCACTCCCACTGGACAGCTTGATGCATCTTTATCCACACACAAGATGATGTTGCTGGCAGATACATTAATATGTAAAGATGTTACATCCAGGTTTTATAGATCAAGCTGTTAATGCTCAGCATAAGGCTTTAGAAAAGCTATTTGCTTGAATTTATATCCAAAGTCTAATCTCACAGACAATGTGAAGCTGCCCATGCTTAGCTATAATTGTAAATAGACAACTCCACTAGCCTTCTCTTCCTGTCCCCTGACCAGTGACTTGCTGGAGATATGTTTATCCTAATGAACCTGACAAAATCCACTCCCAATGCCAGAGCCAGGCTCACTGTTCTGTCACACTGTATCAGTGCAGAACACTGAGAAACTTCCATGGCCCAATTATGCTTCATTAAACTAAGCCCATACTCTGTGTGTCAGGGAAAGATATCGAACCGCCTCAGCCTAGTGTTTCCCAAAGGAAAAAAAGAATAACTTCCTTAAATAGATAAAAAAGAGGTTTATTTTGGAAACCTGTGCAGAGGGAGGCCACAGGTATTAGTCAATTATCCAGGAGATCTCAAGTATTGCTTTGCCTCAGTTTCCCAAACAAGTAATAAACATAAAAGCCTTAGCCAAGTCTTTAACAAACCAGTGCCATAGTAATGAAGTTACGCCCTTTAGCTCTGCAGAAAAAACAAAGTAAGATCCTTTACCTCCTACTCACCAGGCAAAACCACCCTGAATGGTTTGTTCTGAAAGAGGCAGCAGTAGCAGTGCATCATCTCAGCAGCAAAGGCAAAAAAGCCCTCACAGCTACAAAGAGCAGACAGGCCTGCTTTTATCCAGAAATGAAAACAAGCCAGATTCTATAGATTCTATTAAGCAGAACATATACAAGAGGCAACTGACAGAATTCCTTTCTAATTCAAAGAGCAAAGATTTGAAGACTTTAGTGTTAGACCACCATAAACCATTCTGCTTTCCAGCACACTGTCCTTGGCTGTACAATTGCTTCCTTCATCTAGTCTTTTACACTCAGAGAAAGATGGAAACAAGATTTTGCATAGTCAGGTTTCAGAAGTTCCACCTCAGGAACTCCAGCACACTGCTTTGTCACTCATCTCATCTGAGTGTTAGAGCAGAATGTGATCAGCACAAGACCAAAACCCACTGCGAGCACAGGAAAGACAAGGAACCAGAGCACAAAAGTCAGAACATGTTCAGGCTGTTCCATCCATTCTGGTCTGACCAAACATTTTATCCTCTTCACTACCTGCTACACCCCGCCTTCCAATCTGCAATCTCAACTGCCCAGGTTCTTATACCCTAATCCATTTAAAATCAAGCCAGTTAGCCAAGTACAGTCCTAGTGGGAAGGAGGCTTAATGGGCTATCCTGCACTCAACACCAGCCAGCCCACCACCCTCTCCAGAGAGCAGCAAGACAGACACTGATTTAACAAAAGGGTGATGGAGGGTAAAGCCTGTCCCCAGAGCTCTCCCCAGCCAGGGCAGCCCTGCTATCTCTGCAGCTGCAGACACTTCATTGCTGGGCAGGCTGGTGCTGGAACTGCAATGCAGACCCTGTCTCTGGCAGGCTGAGCTCCAAGGAGAACTCCCAGCTGTCACCACAACACACACACTGCAGAGAGGAATCAATTCAGCTCTCTGCTTCACATCCCTGGTAGAAATGACCAAGGTGACTCAGCTTCAGTAGGTCTTGGTCCACTAGGATTGAAAATGGGTGACATTCCCTGGGGTGCTGAGCCAGCACCTTTGCTTGGCAGTGAACTCCAGCAAAGGCAGCCACAGACAGATAGGGAGGGCTGAAAGGTGGGCATTGTGAAGGACAGGGATACAGAACCTCAGGTCAGTAGTTGGAAGAGAAAGACATCCAACTTTGAAATAGTCATCAGTGAATTAAAGAATAAGGGGAGGTGGGAGGTGGAAGGAAACAAATAATGAAGACAGAAGAGAGAAAAATTGCTAGAAATTAAGCTTGCACAAAATTCAGTTACACTGCATCTTT